>ML732332.1:0-74437 GCA_009176345.1 Aspergillus leporis | reverse complement strand
CTTCAAGCGCGTTTTGCTGATGAGGGGCAAGTCCCGTGTTTTGGCATCGATGTTTATCGAGGAACGCTGCTACTGGGCTGAATATCTGTTGACCTTCAGCAGCTCTAGTGGCAGCTGCAGTAGTTGACTCCAGCAGGGCAGCCTGTAGAGGGCCATCTGGTGGAGTGTTGAGTCTTGCCATTGCGATGTCTCCGCGACGCGTCGTGACGCGTGTCGGGTATCGGCCGAGCGGCGTCGTTGGGGTTTGGATAGCTGTCAAACGAGCAGAAGATATAATAATACGCTTGGATTTATTCTAAACGCCGTGCTTGAATTCGTTGTGTGGAATTCGTTGTGTATATGTGCAAGGTTGACCTGACCAAATACTAGGGATAAGGGCAGGGAGGCATTCCTTAGGTATGTGCACGTGATATATTGCGAATAACGTATAACTGTTCATATTTAGAGCCTGTGAAAAGTTGCGAACACGAATAACGATTATTGCTAATTTCTACGAATATTCGTATTCGCAACGCAACAGCCCCTAGCTACAGACACCTAGCTCCACCGAGACCATCCAATTCTGGGACCCATCTACAGGTGACTTGTGACAGACCCTCAAGGGCCACTCTAATTATGTAGAGTTTGTGGCCTTCTAATAGTCAACTACTGGCGTCCACTCTTATGACAGGATTGTAAGATTCGGAGATAGTTACCAACACGGCATTTACATTTTCCTTCTCACTTGCACTAGCAGAACATATGAGATAATTTTACCAGCTTCTATACCAATAATTAGTCTCCACTTGGGCGTCACTCCTACTTTGCTAAGTAAGCCGTAGCTTGGCTTTACACAACTGTTCGAGCTGTTCGCAGCGCCTAGGTGGTATGTGCTTCCAGTAGGCAATTACTGGATTTAAGATTACAATAGTGAAATAAAAAGTATAATACTGTATAAAACCTGGCGTATATATGTTTTCCATATTTTTAACTAATTTTATCGAGTGATAAACCCTGAAGTATATTGATATTCCATAAGATAACGGTAACTAGGAGTATTTAACGGGACATACAGGAGTGCAGAGTATGATCCGGCCTATGTGCCAGAAAAATACTGTCGGTTCTCAATAAAATAATCTCCCCGACTGAGCATCAGATTGGGGGGATCACTTTTAGAACTAGAAAAGATTATGCTCCATTCTTCCGATCGCTGAAGATCTCGTTCAGGACTTCACAGCGTCGGTTGACATCCCAAAAATCTTTCTCCACTTCGAAACCATCAAGGGTGACATTAAAAGAAGCTTCCCTGGCACCGTATTTTGGCCAAGGGGCAAGGCCCGAGAAGTCTAAATTCTTGGCCCCGGTAACGAATCGTCGGACATATTCTTGGAATTGCTTTGCGAGAGCGATGTCGACTACTGGCGTGGTGATGTTGTTTTGGAAGAAGAAATCTTTTTGAGAAATTGTAAGTACTAATCTAACAACAAACAGAACAACTGGTCGGGGGAGGGGGGAAACGGGGGCAAGCATACAACTCTGATCCAATGCATGGGTGGCTGGTGGAATTGTCATTACATATCGACGAGCCTTGTTCTTATAAGCTTTTGCCGTGAAATAGGCGTTACAGGCAAAAGTCATGTCTGTAGCCCAATCCCAAGCAAGCTTTTGGGGCAGGTCTGTGCGATATTTATACAGTGACTGAATGCGTTTGATAGTCGCGTTGCCGGCATAGGGTATGGTTTCTCGAACCAGTGCAGGAAAAGCATGCGGCAGGTCAATGTCGGGTATCATTCCCATTCCTTCGTTGGCCATATTGCCTAGAACAACCTCTTTGACACCCCTATTGTATAATCCCTGCTTCAGGAGGACAGGCAGAAGGTCTCTGATGTATATGCCATCAACAACAGGTGTGAATCCAGTGCCAGGCCCAAGAGCTCCGCTGCGTCCATCAGAGACATTAGTAATGAGGAAGGAATTTGCTTTGAAGAGAGCTTCCTGTGATGTATCCCGCAAGCAGGTAACAGACGTGCAGTTTGCAGCTTTTAAAACTTCATCAAATACAGCTTGTTGACGGGATGGTTCTTGGCGAGGCCAGATGCAGGGCGAAGCCATAAATGCCTAAATTCCTCAGCTCAAGTTCAACAATGGATCCTGGCAGTGATTGGCTAACCTGGTTAAAAGGGAGTGTCTCTTGCCCTCCCTTTGCCACCAACAAGAGATTAATCATTGCTGCCCCCGAACTTATTCCTAAGGCAGTGATTCTTTCAGGGTCCCCACCAAACCTGGAAATGTATTTCTGTGTCCACTCGAGGGCCGCCCTTGTATCATGTAATCCAACATTTTGATCCATATCCTCAGATGGGGATGAGCTCCAACCAAAGAGCCCCATACTAAAAAGTCAGTTAAACCGGCTCTGCTGATGGGAATGTGGCTACGTACCGGTAGTTGCTGGTGACATAAATGAATTTTTGTGATGAGACATCGACATCCTCATATAGCCCTTCACCATCCCCACTGAAGTCTTTACTCCCGTAGATGTACGCGCTCCCATAAACAAAGTGCAGGACTGGAACCTTGTCTCCTGCCCTGACGCCCTCTGGCACCCTCACGTTCAGAAAGAGGCAGTCTTCTTGGCCCCAGGCTCTCGTGCCAAGGCCCTGATCTGGAAAGATATTTGGAATCGCACTGACACAGTCTGTCGAAAACCGAGGCGCTGAGCCATTCTGAACACCCTGTTGCTTCAGAGGGGGCTTTGGCTGTCTGAAACGAAGTTGCCCGAGCGGTGGTGCGGCAAAGCGGATATTATTGTAGTTTGCATATCTCAATCCGCGGGATGTCTTGTTGATAAACGTTGGAACATGAGCAGCATAGCCCAAATCAACCAGTGGGAATAAATCTGTGTCGTTTGGAAGACATTGGCTAGGAATCGATAAGAAAAAGAGGGCGAAACACATGAGAATTGCTGAAGATATAAGCGACATGATGGATCTGAGGATGAAATGATAGGCGAGTAAATGGAGAAACAAGTGAGATAAAGCAGAACGGAAATTGCATTTGAAGAAAGTAATAGTATCTGTAGAGGTGGCTTTATCGCTGTATTTATATGGCAAGTCCACGTATATTTACATCCTTCAGTCTCCGCTAGTCTTCTAATTGTGTCATGATTGACGACATAGCTGGATAATGTCGTAACCACCACAATGCATTGAAAGAATTTTGGGTGGGATAGTCCATCATATTGAGAGCCCGACAGCCGAATACGAGCACATTGAGGCTATCGGACCTTGCCGCTTACTCGTATCTCGCATTTGTTGGACTCTGTTCCTTGGCGTCGGTGGCTCAGTGCAAGCCAAGGTATGTGAGAGGTTCTTTTTGCAGATCATTGGCTTCTACTGCTTCCCTGGGTACTCATATAAAAGTCTACCCGTAGGGAGATCTTTCTGTTAATGAAAAATAAAAACAAAAATAGAAAAAAAATTACTTTTTTGACTTTCTTTCAATGTGAATTATGTTTGACTTGGGTAATTACACCGTTTCATATGGCCAGATCATTAATCTCACTGTCGGTCTGTCAGCTCCTCTTCCCCCACCTCTTGACTATCATCATTTGAACCTACAAGATCATTCTCATCTTTGTCAATCCATGCGAATCCATATTGAGCACTGAAGTCTACTGTCTCCTGGAATACTTCGGTACACCGTGTAAAATCCCTTTTCCCAAGCGCGTCGGCAGCTTCATGTAGTAGTTTCATGATATTTCTAAATTGACGAGTCTCGGCACAACTTGGCTTACCCTCAGCTGTTCGAATAAGTGTTTTGTTGTAAATTAATATCAACTAAAATAATAATTAGTCTAGTATCAAATAATCCACCTATAGATAGATTACTTACTCTGTCCTTCGTCTTTTAGTGGCGGATGCGGGCCTGTATAGCGCGTCTTCGCGGCGGTTTTGTTGAATTCAGTTAGGGTTCGGCGAAACATATCGTCATAAGCGATATATTCAAGTGGCCGGGCTGCTTGTAATCCAGGCTTTCTCTGGACCACCTTCTTCAGCAGAGATCCCGCCACATGTTCGTGCGGAGTTCACCCAAAAGAGGACACTCCATAACAATATGTTGGGGGTTCTGGTTACCCAGCCCGTACCCACATCTAGCATCTTGACGGACATTGATACGGGTGAGGTATTGATTCAACCCTATACGCCCTGTGCGCAGCTGTATGAGGACTGAGGAAGTTGCTTTTCACAACCCCTTCAAGTACCGCAGGACCTGCGGACCAGGCGCCTGAATCAGGCGTTTTCTTAAACGATCTCCTCCTTCTTCCACGCCTACACCCAGTCCTTCTTCAACCGCTCCCTGACAACCCTCTTGGCCGCAGCTCCCAGCTAGATCATCCGCTTAGCTTCCTCAGGCATAGGCCCTCTCAAGGCTGCTGTCTTGTCCAACTCATCGGCCTTCTCGTTGCCGTCAATACCAACGTGGGCTGGAGTCCAGTGAAAGACCACTAGAAATCCCGCCTCGCGGCACCAACCCACGAGAAAGATCTGCCCCGAGACCATCCGGGGGTTGATCAGGGCTTTAAGCCCCGCCTGGCTGTCTTAAAAGATCTGTATCCCCCTGGTGGCACGCTCCTTCCACCGGCTTGAGCCTGCCTTCACCACCCTCTTGACCCATTGCCAGCGCCATCTACATCCTCTTAAGCTCTGCTGCGTACACCGTCGAGATCGATTCGGTTCCGAGATACGCCGTGAAGCAGGTATTCAGATCAGGAACCACCGCTGCGGAACCTTACGTGACCCTGATACCCGCTGCCGTCCGTATATATCTTCAGCGCCCGGCTGCACAGAATGGTACTATGTGTGTTTCTTGTCTTCTCTCTTTTCTTGGTAACTACATCAGGTCCTGCCTGCCATGGGGCTCGCAGGTAGGCCTGCCGTGTCTCTTGGAGGTCTATCTTGGTCCTGGGTGATGACCACAAACCTCCATTCTTCTTCATCATCTGCGCCTCGATGGGGGTTTCCCCTCCTTGCTTGATCTCCTCTTGTGTCTGTGGGGTTACTGCACTCCTTGGTATGGCGTGGATAGGTCCAGTACACACTCTGATGGCTGCCTCCTAGACCACCCGCTCAATTTGGTGTTTCAGCGGCGTGAGATACAGCTCTATATTGAGTGCCTCTGCCGCTGTCGTGCGAAATGCCCCACTTATCATGACCGCGGCCCTCTTCTGGACGGAGGCAAATTGCCAGACAATCTGGTTGCGTTCTTTGGCGGGCATGCTCGCTTGATACCACATGGCCGCCCCGTAAAGCATCTGTGGGATGATCATTGCCTGGTAGATCCTTCAGATCCGCGTGAACCAGTCAGACAAGAATGCTCTGATCCATGGAATCACCTTGCCGAGTCCTTTCCTGCGGAGGTCGTGCAGAAGCCTCACATGGGCAGTATTGTCATATGCCCCAATTACATCAAGAAGAGCTACGCTGACCACTGGCAACCCTACTCCCCACGCTCGGTGGATCTGATGCAGCAGGATCTGGATTGTGTTGTTTGTTAAGACAACCCTGCGGCCACCTAGGTGGCTTAGGGGCAGTAGACCGTGCGTCTCGACCATGTAACTAAGCCTGCGAGCCACATAGACTCAAGAAACTTACCGAGCCTGCTAAGGAGGGCCACAGGCCGGTAGGACCGCGGTTCTCGATAGTCTCGGTCCCTACCCTCGCGTAGGACATGGTGATTAATTGTTAGAACACAGCAGGATTGTATCCTGCTACAATATAGGCGTTGGAGATATATTGAATGCGGTCTATAACCTCCGGCACCTGGATTGCCTGGTGCCAGAGGCCATTAGGGATGGTGTCCTCGCCTGAAGCCTTGTCTGCCGGTGCTGCTTGGACTGCGGTCTCGATCTCGTGCTTCTCAATCGTAGGGAATGGTAGCGCTTCGGAATATTCCGCATTGGCAATATCAGTCAGATCCGCTGGGGGAGGTGTTGGAAGGAAAGCAGACTAGAATAGGCCAGCTTTGTCTTCCACTGTCTTTGCAACTTGGTCACCATACTTCAGCGGGGGCGTCGTGCCCTATTTATAGGCCCCCTCGCGGCTTCTGGCCCATTGGGCTAGCCGCCACAGTCCTCGTGGTCCATCCTCGGTGGCTTGCTGGACACGGCGTCGGTGGCCCTGGCGCAAGGCCTTGGCCATTATCCGCCTCTTCCGGTTTCGTACCACCTTGTATCGTTGCCAGTCGGCCAGACTATGCGTTTCAGTGTATCACCGACGCATCTTCCGAGCTTCCTTGACCACCTTGCCACCTCCCTGCACTTCTTGTTGAAATCAGGGTTCGACCAGGCGCTGGGTGAGGTCCATGGAGTGAACTCGTCGACGGCCTTGCGTACGGCAGCCCCTCTGTGGGCTTGCCGCACCGAAATGGGGTCGCAACCAAGTAGTGGAGACAGGGCCGTGCGACCCCGAATCAGCTCGCAGATCAGCGTCTACCCAATGAAAGATTCCACCTTACTTGCATACACTTTCGAGATGTTTTCAAAGGTGACGCGCAATATGGCGAAATATGGTGGTATTCAGTTCTTGGGCAGGAAGGATTCGAGAGTAGAGACATTAACCTATAAGTACTGCTACTGTCGTGCATCCCACCCCTCCTCTTTTTTTGGGGTGGCTATAATATTACCAGTTTCGTTCTATCCTACGTTGACGAATTAAGCCTTATCTACCAAGACTCACAACAAACATGTCTCGACACTTTGCGGCTCGGGTGACTTATCAGACGGTACGCGGATACCAAGGCCTACCCTACCAGACTAGCCTCGTATATGATGGAGTAAAGGGTGTCCAAAAGAGAGTACCCGTATATTTCCCCTAAACCCTGCAACAGTGTTCAATACTGACTCAGTGATACCCTCGACAGAAACTGTTGGTAGAGCCTTTGCAAGAACTGCTCCGTTCACTACTGCAAGGCTATAACCCTACCTTCCGGCGTCATCCACTGGGGATGGGAGCAGACGCTGTCATTAAATTGACCCCGCGGCAGCAGATGTGTTACTATGGTAGGAAAATATTTGATGGATATCTCACCCTGCTCCTAGACCGTATCCTTGCAGACTGCTGCCGGCCGCGGTCATGGCCTAACTCAACACGTCCTTTGCGCACTCTATTCCACCGGATGTTCCGATCCGCCTGCGTGCGTGGCCAGAGAAAGTCGAGGGGCGCAAAGTCTACCTCACGGCGTCCATCCAGATCCCTGGAAGTGAGACGAGTGAGCTCATTGATGCGATTCGGGCCAATGCGTTGTTTGTGCGACCCCGAAGTTGAATGCAAGAACCTGTGGTTTCAGGAAACGTTGCTTTGATTGATGTATTCTTGGAAGACGGATTTATCATCAATTTCGGCGGTGAGATCTTTTACTTATGCTTATCGAGCTTACTCATGATATATGAACGAGGAACCTTACCATCCTGAGAGAATCAAATCGCGTCCCCAATATGTTATCCAGTGCAATGAGTGAGACTTGTTGTATTTCAAATAGAATAGTGCAAATGCTAAGCTTTCGATACTGTAGAAAATGTACGCCCGGTGTCACTTATGGAGCATAGGGTTTCATATTTCCAAGGCTTATTAGGAGCCAAAGAAACCATTCCCTTACAGATGCATTATCCCCTTGCCCTATGTAATAACATATGTCGCTGTTTTGATAAATACATTATATGCTGAAACTGGAATTGTAGAATATCTGATATGGTATTGGTATGAAACAATACCAAAACAATCGGATTTTTGATCCTTTTCAAGCTATCTAGAAGGCCTTTTATCTGGTCTGATTACCATAGTATTCAACCATCTACGCGATCCCGTAACCGCGTATTCACTGGGCATAATTCATGTGCCTGCGATGCTAGGTAATTTCATGGGCGTATTTCTTGGGAGACTATATGGAGCTCATTCTCTCACTCAAACGTGATTGTATTGCCTGTCTCAACTATCTAGAACACTAGAAATCATTATGGGTCATTAGGCAGGCTTATCGGCCGGATACCTAACCCAGTCGCCCGGTCCAATCAGAACCGGTCAGCCGGAATCCCCAGCCAACAGTACTCAATAGAAACTGAAGACTTAGTACTCGCCAGATTCGTAAGCCATAATATATAATCTGCTATATTCGCCTTGATACAGTCTAGGCACTGTTTGTTACCTGGACCCTCTAACACCCTGCTAAGTCACAAACTACATTTTTGTCTTGCTCTGCAGATAATCTCCGTTGTTCAAAAACTCCCTATCAAGTGCAGGAAGCATACTTTCTGACTTGAAATGTAAATTGTTCGCTAGGGATTCCGACTGGCAGTCCTGATTGGACCGGCCAGTGGGAGGATCCGGCCGGTAAGCGGGTTTAAGTGTTAGTGCTGAAGATAGCTCTAGATAGGAAGTAATCAATCATGATTTTATGAGGAATGAGCTCCATGTAGTGCCCCAAAATAAGTTAACACCGAACATCTTTGTGTTGGAATGCCATCAATGTGGCGATCGCTAGAGAACATTGCAACACGTTATAGCCATGATAACCTCTGAGGTATGAAAAGGTTCCCTCGTATCGTTACTGTAATACCTTCGATCGATTTCTGGCCCAAGACCAGTAATTCCAAGTCAAACGAACAAATCTATACGCATGAAGCTGGAGCGTTTTCCTGCCCATCATAGCTCTTTCACATTCCGCAAGGGTACAGCAGACCTACCCTACCTTTCCTAGTTTTGCGTCCCAACGCTGCGTGGGCGGACTATGGAATGTATCATAAACGTGGCGACTGGTAAAGATGTATAGCTGGTCTTTCTGATATAGTGGCCATGTCCTCTGCTAAGGTGCACCTAAATACTAGCTTTATTCTCTATCACTTCCGAATACCCGGGGAAACCATCAAGAGTTCAATCATCCTCTGTACTGTTCGTGTTCAACCTCAAGCTCAGCACCGGGTCCACCTCACTCGGCGAGATCAGCCTCATGTGCGCCAACACCAGTGCATCATTCGTACCACAAGACCCATGAGCACAATATGCAGGACTATCGGGTGTACACCCATTTTCATTGCAGCTCTATTAGTATTACGCTTCTGCGCGTACAACATCCACTGAATGCAACCAAACGACTGATTTTCAATAAAAGCACCACCGTAGTCCTCTGTACCACTTTTACATTTGAGAAGCAATGCTCCATCGAAAGGTCGCACTAGTTGTTAAAGCTCTGATTAGTGCTGTACCTGAGATAGGGAAAAAAGGGCTCGTACATGGAGTTTCAGCTCGACCTCCTTCTCCGGCTTGCAGCCAGACTGATTGGGGGCCCATTGAACGGAGCCAATCACGTTAGTCCCAAATGGATCGCTGTATACATACGTGTATGAAGGCCTCTCAGGATTCAAAGAGTTGCTGTTGTAACAAAGTGCTTTCATCGCTGCTTTTGCCCCGGTGACATTGAATGACACGTAGGAGCCATCATTGTGCTTACTAAAACAATAAACTGGATCACTAGGCTCAGTCGCCATTGGGATGGATAAAGAGGTGGTAGGATTGGTAGAATTGTTCATTATGATGGGGAATGGACACAAATCTCGACCCGCAAGGGCAGATATCGAGTCGTTAGTTATAGTGTTCCCACACCAAGTCAAATCGATAGGCTTGTTGCAAACATTCCTGGCACCGTCAAGGTGGTATCTCTCATGTCTGGCCGTAAAGCCTTGCGGTATTCACTCAGAGCTTTTTCGCCATCTTGTGTTTGCAAGGCCTTAGCAGTCGCGATGTTGAGACTATTCTTGATAATCGTGTTCAAGAGTGCAACTTGTTCACTGCCTGCAGCCAGCGGCTGGGAAATCTAGATTATTATTATCTAATACTGATATATTGTTGCTAGACCCTTATTAATATCTTTTTTAAAAAAAATAATTAATGCTATGTTCCAGCTAAAGCATGTCATCCACATATTAGGAGATGACATACAAGGTAAAGTGTGTCCTATAATTAGTTGAAGCCATTGGACTAACAAAGGCGCTTGAAGTCCATATCGCATGCAAGAATGATCTCTCGCAGAGCATCCATTTGATCCTTGATTATAGATTATGAACTCACCCATGGCTTCTGGGCGCGTATAATCTTCTTAGCATTTGCACCTTTCCTGACAACGCCCTTCTCCCAGTCACCATCCATCTGTCATTGTATCGTGTCAGCAGAATCACTCACCACCGCAAATCTCTAACTCACCAGGGCTTTTATGCTATTCAGGTCTTGTGTTATATCAACAAAGTCCCAATGGTCATCACCAGGCAGATTGTTATAAAGCATCTTTCGCATCTTACTATTTTCTCTTATAAACATGAATCTCGAGCCACTCATCAATATCTCCATCTTCCGCCTCTTCTAGTAGTCTCCAAATTCGCCGTCGATTCCGCAGGCGGAGCGGGGCATGCTCTAAAGGGTTTCCTGGTTCAAACACTTCCACTTGTGCGAGGGTGCGAACAAGGAGCTCCCAATCCCAAAAATCTTCTGCCTCATATATCGGAACGTCGCCTGTATCAGGCGTTAGAGGATGGATCTGTAGGGCGGAGATATCTAAATCCCAAAGCCACGGGAAAATCTGCCGATTAAAAAGTATGTCACGCCACAGCCTTGCCGGTAAGGACCGGGTGCATATCGGCGTGGGATTGATGAAAGGGTGTAGATTATTACAAATCATGTCTTGAAGCTCGGCGGGTAGAGTCTGTAGTACAGATGATAATCCAGATTGTTCCTGTAAGGGTCGTGGAAGAGGCTGTAGATATGAAAGGATCTCCTGGGTGGGCCCTGGAATGGGAGATGGTGCCATTTCGTATTCCTAGAGTGGCAGATTGTTAGGGATGGGAGGGAACCACGAGGGGCCATACTTATTCACAACATACATAGACCTTTCGCTCTCCAAATGCCCAAGCAACATTGTGAAAAAGGACAGTATCACAAAAATGATACCAGTGTGGTTCAACTACACGACGGGGGTAAAATGAGCCCTTGAGTCCCCTGGGATAACCTCTAGTGACCCTAGTTAATCGTTGTTCAAACACTTCGTAAAACTGGCTTAGAGTTTTAGGATGCTTTATACCAGCTATTATCACACCAACTCTGGAAAAGGCCTGACGATACTCTACCAGACGCCGCATCATATCAAGGCATTCCGAATGTACTGTTACATATGGGTACTCCATATATAGATCGTGTACTACTTTCGACGACGACTCTGGGTAACCGCTCGGCCGGTAATGCCTAGGTTCTAGTCTTGCCAATTTCTCCCCGTAATACACGCCATCAATCTCAATATCTAAAGAATTAGAAGTCTCTCCAGTAGATTCTAGTTGTTTTACAAGAATAAAAGTCCATAGAGTAACCTACCATCTATCCCGAGCACTTCCAGCGGTAGGTCATGATTTGGTAGGCTCAGAATATCCCAGTCTTCTTCATAGTGGTAATTCTCAGCTCGAATAGCAAGCGGCACAAACCACTTATATCTTTCAAGATTCTTATTTTGCACTTCCTCTGCCACTATCTTAACCATTATAAGTAGATTATTGCTTTAGAGGGTACTGTAGAAGAGCTCACAAAGGTTGGGGCACCACAGATAACACAACATATATCTTCTGCATCATAACCTCGATCCCACCGCTCCCATTCGAAAAGATCGCCCTGGGATGGACACTCACTGGGATGGAAACTCAAGGGGTCAAAATCTATGGGCTGAAAATCCATGACAAACAGGTTCGATGGAATCTTTGCTCGGTCCTCGGCCCAGGAGCACGGAAATCAGACTATTAAATGACTCAGACAAGGTTACATCGTTTAGTTAGCGCTTTTGGATACGCTAAGCAACACAGCTAGCATGCAAGCACATCACTTCAATATAATATGTTCTGTTTATTGGTTGGTCCTAACGGTTGGCTTGGCGGACCTATTGAGAGCCACGCTCAAAGCACCTTTCAGCTTCTTTCAGGGTCGATTACAAATAGATTCAGCCAGGATATTGACCTCATCGATATGAGGCTCCCGGCCTGGGCAGTCAATACGGTGGCGAGTAAGCAGTACGGACTTTTACCAACTTCTTTAATTAACGTGCATCGTGCCTGACCTCCATAACAGACGGCTCTCAAACCATCATAAATCTCGTCATCTTTTGCGCCGTTGGAAAGTATATGGCAGCTTTTCCCCGGCCCTCATCGTCGCCTTTCTCTTAATCCAATCATATTACCTCCGAACATCTCGTCAAATGCGGCTACTTGAAATTAAAACAAAGTCACCTCTATATACTACTACGTTTACATTGGATGGCAGAAAGCGTTCCAACCCAACTGCCAGAGACATTTCAATGCCTCCCAGAAGCCCTTCTACACCCTTCTATGTATACAACAATGGCTGAACCTTGTGTTAGACTTACTGGTGGCTGCCATGGCAGTCATCCTACTCGTCATAATAACCTCCCTCAGAGATAAAGTTTAGCGATGGTATTATGGGTGTAGCGCTGAACCTCATATTGACGTTAAATCAGTCTTTTGTACGCACAATTCAGTCTTGGACTCAACTGGAAACTTCGATTGGGGCCGTTTCTCGTGTGCGGACTTTCCAGAAGAATACGCCATCGGAAGCAAAGGCTCAATCGCCCTATTCACCTCTAATTGATGAGTTGCCAGTCTGAGGGCAAAGTTTCTTTGAAAGATGTCTCGGTCTTTTACGGGTAAGTCAGGCAATCTCCCGCACACAAAACACTTTGCCTCTTTTTTTACTGGAAACCTTGATTCACGTTTGGAATTAGCTACAACAGCCCTCCGGTCCTGAAAAATATTTCAGTGGATATCGCCGCAGGGAAGAAAATTGCAGTTTGTAGGCCATCGGGGAGTGGGAAAACGACCCTGACAAGGTATCAGGCATTGGATTTATACACTAATCGATAAACAACTAATAACGAAATGATATAAGAATTTCATTAATCTAATAATCAAAGGCTCTAAGCAAAGCAAAACAACCTATGCAACCTCGGCATGGGAGGCATCGGCCACTTTCTCTTTGTCTTCCGAAACGCTCTGCTGTCGTTTCGTAATTTCTTGCCCGAATGTACTCTGAACTTTGTTCGACTGCCACGCCTTCACGTTCGACTCGAACATCAGATCGATTTCTTCCAACGACCGTTGTGCCGTCTCCGGGTACAGGAAGAACACGTGGAAAGTCATGACCGTACAGAAAACACCGAAGATAATGTATGTCTTCCACTTGATGTTGGTGAACGCTGGGGCGACGAAGTATGCCAGGGCAAAGTTGAAGATCCAGTTTCCTGCGGCGGAGAGACCGACACCCTTGGCTCGGTACTTAAGTGGGAAGACTTCGGAAGCGTAAATCCAGGCGGCAGGAGCCTTGTCCTTGTTAGTACATGTTTGTTGACGCTCTTTGGGGAGAGGCTGTAACATACCCAGGTGAGACCGTACACTCCGACGAAGATGTATGATAGGGCAATCACAGCCTTTCCTGCATGCCCCTTGATCTCCCATCGCAGGTTTTCGTTGCCGCCGATCGAGTCCACAGGGTTGCCGTAGCTCGCCATGACTCCGGCAATAGCATAATGAAGTACCATGCAGCTAACTGCGCCGGACAGCAATAGCAGCCGACGGCCGATGCGGTCGATGTAGGGGAGAATGACGCCGGTTGTCACGAGGAAAATCACGTATTGAATCGCGGACGAGTACAAAGTAGCATTGTTGTCCTATAGGACCGTGTTAGCCGGGATACTCCTCCTGCTCGCGGAAGGCAAATTGACTCACCATGCCAGCCATAGCGAAGATGTACACGACGTAGTACATAGCGACGTTGCCTCCCAACAGCTGCTGCCACACCTGCACACTGACACCACACATGGTGCGAACCCAAACCTTGGGTCCGAACAAAGCGAAGAAGGACACATCCTTGGCCTCATGGGCGATGCGCACCGCCTCCTGCACTTCTTCCCATTCGACCTGCACGACCGGATCATTGCGGTCGCCACGACCGTGCAGCAACGCAAGCGTGTCCAGACTTTCTTCCCACCTTTCTTTGCTAGCCAGCCAACGGGGTGACTCTGGGAAAAAGGGGAGGGCCAAAAGAAGGATTAGAGCGGGCACTGCCTGAATACCCCAAGCCACGCGGAACGAGGCTGCTCCGCTGATCCCTTTTCCACAACCGTAGGAGATCAAGTACATGATGAGAATACCCCATTCAATAGCCCATTGCTGAACACCGACGATACGACCTCGAATGCGAGCGGGAGCTAATTCCGCGAGATACACACAAACCTGGGAGGAGGTGATACCGACTGTTGAGGTTGGTTAGTGTCAGGATGTGTTACAGGGATTGCAGGAGACTAACCAGAAAGACCACTGATAACTCGCCCGACGACCAAATGAGCGACATTCTGTGCGCTACACTGAAGCACAGCCCCGACAATCCAGATAATACTGGCAATCATGAGAGACATCCGACGGCCAACGTGATCGGATAGGAAGCCAGCAGCGATGGCGCCGGCGAAGGAACCTGCAGACATGGACGCGGTGATCTAGTGGTAGATAGTCAGTACTCATCATCACTCGGTTTTCATGACGGGTGACGGGCAAGTGTACATACACCACCTTGTAGATTCGAGTTGGGATGATTGAAATATTCGAGGTACTGTTTTGTACCAATCCAGGCACTCATAGAACTTTTCCTCAGGTCAGAATATGTTTGAACACTTGAAGCACAACCGCGATTCATACCTAACATCGAAGCCGAAGAGGGCACCGCCGATGGTGCCGAACCCCGCGAGTACTATGATAGTCAGTTATCTTGTGTTCTTCTGTACCTAGGGATCCGCAGACATACCGTATATGTTTGTAATCCGATACATCTTGGCCAGTAACTAGACCCCAGAATTAACGGCCACGTTGGGTTCGACCGGAAGAGCTTGACCCCGGGGAACCCTGGCGATGCCTTTATATAGCACCGACGGGCATAGGATGCTGTCCAGCATACGGCAAGACATGGACAGTGCTGGACCGGCGGGCGACCCATAATGAGAAGGGATCGGCTTCGAGGGAATGTGGAGGTCCGGGGGAAAACACACGGAGAAATATGGAGAACTTGGGGGAACCGGCAAATCAAGGGCTCTGGAATCGGCTTCCCGTGCGTCATGATGTGGGGAGTTCTCCAGGGCTTCGTCCACTCGGTTGATTTCAGAACGGAGTTTTTCCCTGTTTGTGATATTCGGCTTCGGAAGAAATGGACTATTAACCGAGACGGACGATGGCATCCTCCAAGCTAAATGGATTTTATGACGCGACTTTAGGCCTAATTGCCGGTTTTCATGGGGTTGAATCTTCTTCCTGCATCTTTTTGCCCGCGGTTTCACACGTCAGACTCTCGCTTTCGCATCCAAAGCTTGTATTGTCCCCAAAGCTGCCGTTTACGAACCGAGTCCCTATGATCATTAAGGCCCTTCTCGGCCGGCCGGTTGTGGCTTTGTACATGGTGCATTAGGGATCCCGATGATTTCGATTGTTCATCGGGAATGCTCCCTCGGCGAGCACCCTCCAAATTCATCGTTTTCCGATTGACTCATTGTCTGGGATTGCAATATTTCACATAAAACAGGATTCCCTCCGCAATATAGAGACCGTGTCCATCTTCTTCTAACCGAACGGCAAAGTTCAAGGGTCCGGGGTATTAATCCATGGAGAGATATCAGGAAGTGTTGGCCATTCGCTAACGGAACTCCACCAATCTCTCGGCCCGCATGTGGACAAGAAACGACTTTGGATTTTAATTTCTTTTCTGCTGCAAGAATGGGCCCATTCCAACACTTCCCCATAGGCAACATAACAACCACTGGTCGCACTCCTCAATTCCTGTTGTAATTTCTCTATAATAGTCGGTGATGGTGGTTCTGGTGTCACCCAAGCACCCTGCGTCATACCGATCATGAGAAATTACTAATAAAAAGAATGAGCGACAGCTTGAAAGAGGCCCGAGCTCTACATCAGACAATTCATCAACTCATTAATTGCGATAAATGTCTGGCTACGCGGAGTGCCCTGAATGCCTTGGTGACGTCTTGACAGGGTTACTCGATTCACATTGTGTTTTTTCGCAAAAAGAGTATAATTGGGCTGTTCTCCAGGCTCCAAGGAGTTTAAATCTTCTAACGCTGCTTCAATTGAATCCATATTGAATGAGTTATGGTGGTTTAATATTCTACATCGAAAAGTCGGTGTATACTAAAATCGATCGTTTGGTGGTCCTGATCGTTAGGCGGTGAACCACGGTATTTGAGAAGTTAGAAGAAAGTGTATAAAAGATCCTCCATACCGATCGCCCCAGACCTAGCTTCTTGTGAATAGTATAGATGAAGGGGGTTGGCATAGTCTGTCAGCAAGAACTTCATCTTTGGGACTGTATCAGACATTATTCGAAGCAACCGAGTCCTAGTATAGTCATGCGGCTAACGCCACGTGTTAGAAGTGGCCAAGCTCGGAAAACGCGTGAACGTGCCACTGAGAGTCGGTAGACCCGACCGTATCGGCGATTATCGGCAGATGCTTCCGAAAACAGGGGGAAAGGGACAGGCCACACTCTTCCGTGAGCACTGCTTCATACGAGGGGATAAAACTCCACGGCCGCGTAGCCAGACATTTATCGCAATTAATGAGTTGATGAATTGTCTGATGTAGAGCTCGGGCCTCTTTCAAGCTGTCGCTCATTCTTTTTATTAGTAATTTCAGGGCTGCCCACCATGAAGAGCAACAATTACTCACCAATCAGCAAGAGAAAACCCTGGTAAAAGAAATCAATAGGCTTTCTGGACGGGGCCTATACATCTCCACTTGCATGCTTCGAAATTTTGCCTGGGAAATCAGTAGAAAAGAGCCAGGAAAGAACTGGGCAAGTCGCTTTCTAAAGAGGCATGAGAATGACCTGGTTTATCGCTATACAACTGGGATTGACTCTGCACGAAAGAGGGCTGATTCTGCATTCAAATATACTTTATACTTTGAGTTGCTGGCCAAAAAAATCGATGAATACAACATACAGCCATCGAATATCTACAACATGGATGAGAAAGGTTTTCTTATTGGAATCCTCTCCAAAGCCAAAAGAATCTTCTCCAAGCGCCAGTATGAGATAGATGGTCTTCAGCAAAGGCTTCAGGATGGAAATCGAGAATGGATTACTACCATTGCTTGTATTTGTGCAGATGGGACTTCATTATCTCCAGGTCTCATCTATCAGGCTGCCTCTGGCAATTTACAAGATACCTGGCTTCAAGACTACAATCCAACCCAGCAACAGTGTTTCTTTACCTCTTCCTCTACTGAATGGACCAATGATAAGCTAGGATTTGCATGGCTTAGAGATGTGTTTGATAGGGAGACAAAAGACAAAGCTAAGAGGGACTGGAGACTTCTAATCCTAGATGGCCATGGCTCCCACATCACTATGAAGATTATAAACTTCTGTGAGAGGAATAGGATTCATTTAATGACTTATCCACCTCATTCAACCCATTCCTTGCAGCCTTTAGATATAGGAAACTTTAGCCCTTTGGCAAAACTCTATTCCAACAAATTAGAGGATTATCTACATGCTTGCCAGGGCCTCAGCTCTATTACAAAGAGGGATTTCTTTAGGCTATTCTGGCCTAGCTGGGAGACAGCCTTATCCCAGCAGAATATTGCATCAGCATGGAAATCGACTGGTATCCATCCATGGGATCCTGAAGTTGTTTTGAAGCGATTTAACAAAACAGATGATCAAAGGCCTTCATCCAGTGACTCCTCACGCTCAGTACTACAGGCAGATGACTGGAGAAAGATTGAAAGGCTTTTAAAGCATGTTGTGGCTGATATGTATGACAAAAACACCAAGAAGCTGAGTGCAACTCTCCATAAGCTTGCTACACAGAATACTCTTCTTAGGCTACGCTGTGAGGGACTTAAGACAGCTCTTCTGAATGAGAAGAAGAAAAGGCAGCGTGGAAAGCCTTTAATGTTTGAATTACGAAAGCCTGAGGATGGATATGCAGTGTTTTACTCTCCAAGGAAGATCCAGCAAGCTCGAGAGCTTCAAACAGCAAAGGAGCAAGCTATACAGCTTACTAAGGCTTCAAAAGAGGAAGAGAAGCTTCGCCGACAACAGGATAAGATAGAGAAGCAGCGTTTTATTGAGGAGAGAAAGAGAATCAGGGCATCTCAGAAAGAATTAAGACTCCAAGAGGCAATACAAAAGAAGCAACAGAAAGAGGAGGATCGTGTGGCTAAGGAGGCAGCTAAGCAGCTACAAAATGATGTCAAAAACACCAAAAACAGCAAGAAGAAAGCCTCCAAGCCATCAATAACTCAAAATACTGTAGTTCCTGACCCCCCAGCTCCTGAAGTTGTGGAGGAGGTCCTAACTACATCTAATCGATCAGGCAGGCAAATCCACCTCCCACAGAGATTTCGGGAGTTCTAGAAAACCTGGATAGCTTTATATGTATCTAAACTTTGCTTCACCAGACATTCATTAGATAGTTTCATTTGTATGTGGTTGTATTGCTTCATTTGTTGCCTACTCTAGTACTTCAAAATCGATCGTTTGGTGGTTCTGATCGTTAGGCGGTGAACCACGGTAGTTTTGCGGTGAAGCGATCTTGCTTCGGTTCCTCAGGTCCCGCACAGCTTCCCAGTGTCTCCGCCTCTATCACTCTTCCTCATTTTCCTGTAACGGCGATTCGCATCTTGTACGTCGATGTTAATACATCTCCAAGGCCGACAAGTGGCCGCAAACCTCAAGCTTCTTCGATATCTGGATCTCGTAGCTGCAAGGGTCCTTTCTCCCGCGACAGGGGGAGGTCAACAGGTCTCGTATCACGAGCGTCTCAAACCCTAAGCACAACTTTGCGATCGGTGTGGACCATGTCCATGTCGAACCCTTTCTTTATAATCCAGGAAATTAACGTATTCGTGTGCAAGCATAAATTTAGAAAATCAATAGATCAGTTAAACAGGTTGGTCGAAGTCTCTCCTTGCTGCTGGGCACGTGGTCTGGGCGCCCGATTCGGTTAGTGGGAAGCGGCCTTGTCATAGGATGAGATGTGAACAGATTCAATCTTTTAACAAGTCGATAGTAATCACTCTCCTGGCTATAGGGGTAAGCTTTTCACTAAGCCCATTGGAGGGAATGACATATCTTTACTCGTCTTGTTTCACAAGGATGATGAATCCTATGAAGAGATAACGCGTCTCTCACCTCCGTTTATAACCGAAACCGCGCTAAGACTGACACCATCTGTCGATCAAGAGAGATATCTGAGGAGGCGATAAGGTGCCTGCCTCTTACTTGAACAACGCTCTTCGGAGGGCTTGTACCGGATATCTTACCTGGAGTGAAGAATTATCATGATGTCACCACCACATACACTTGGCACGAACGATCCGTTCCACGTCGCTTTCCTCAACCTATTTACCCTGAGTACACTCTATTTAAATCGCATTTTGTGTGGACTTAAATTCCAGCTTGCAGATCGATTCTGGGATTCCCCACGATTTCGATAAATTTAATGATATACCTGCATCGGCATGTTTTGTCCTCGTGGAAACCAGCGATCAGTTCCAGCAGCAGGCACTTTGGTTGGGTCGTTGCCGCAAGGGATAAGAAGCGGCCATGCCGTCCATGGCTACAGAAAACGCCATTGTCCTATTGCGGCATCATTCTGACCCTCATATTTGCATCTGGACCGGTACTGTACATGCAAAGAATTTCCGTAGCATGTAACCTTGGCTGAAATTCCCCTGCCACCATCCGATGCTACCGCCCGTCGGTCATTCAATGACAGCTGTTCGATTTGAAAGGGAGACTATCGCCTTCACGGCACTTAATGGTTGGCAAATTCACTGTCGGGCGTTCATATCAGTTGATATATTATGGGACACTGATAAGAGGTCTGCGGCTATGCAATTGGCCGAGGAGATACCTATCAACCTTCATGAGGGTTACAACTTGGGGTCTGAGCACAGTGATATGCATTCTAGAAGCCTTCTCAGACCAAATGCCCCTTTCTGTGGCGAGATGCTTGCAGTCGTAGTCGCATGAGTTTATCTTTCAATAGGTGATACCGCATGCCAGGCAAAAGATATAGGCCGTAGCCTTATCTGCATTACATGACCCCTAGCGTGTTCGATTGCAAGGGTAGGGTAGCATTGGCCACTTGTTGTGCTCGTCATTGGCACTTTTATATTAAGTCCTCCAGATTTCTTCGTTCTGTAGTTTGCCTTTCCCTCCCAATTTCAGATCCCCCTCTTTTACTTCACAACGGCTGAGTCCGCTCCAAGGTACCGACCGTCGGACAACATGGTAAAAACCATTGGGCTTGCGACCGAATGGGCTTCTGACGTCGATCATGGCGCTGAAACCGATCTCCAGCGGATGCTGTCCACCCGCCATATTACCATGATTGCTCTTGGTTCGTCGATTGGCATGGGATTATGGCTGGGAAGTGGAACATCACTGGCGAACGGCGGCCCGGCAGGCATTTTTATCGGATACTTGTTGAGTGGCACGATGATCTGGTCAGTCAGCCATTCGATTGGTGAAATGGCTGTGATGTACCCTCTGCCATCTGCTTTTATTCAGTGGACCTCCATCTTCGTTGACCCAGCTGCTGGATTCGCCTTAGGATGGGCATACTGGTTCTCCTACTGGATCACAATTGCCAATGAGCTGCAGGTATGTCTTTCCCCCTCACCCGCCTGCAAACATCAATCTTGACATCTATAGGGTGTGGTGACTGTTCTCGGGTTCTGGACGGACAAGGTGCCGACAGCCGCATGGATTACCATCTTTTGGTTCGTGATTATCCTCATCAATGTGTGGGCCGTCAAGTTCTTCGGAGAGGTCGAAGTCGTTTCATCATCCATCAAGTTCGGGTGGATTATAGTAGTCATCATCTCCCTGATTGGTGAGGATACCCTGGCACCATAAAATCATTCATTCCGGTCCCGCTAACTATACACAGTCGTATCTGCAGGAGGTGTCCCTAATGAAGGTCCTATTGGCTTCCGGTATTGGAACTCAAACGCATTCACAAATGGATTCAAAGGCTTCCTGACCGTTATGCCGACTTGCATTTTCGCCATGTCCGGATCGGAGAACTGTGCTCTAGTCGCGGCGGAGACTATGAATCCTAGAAAAGCTGTCCCTAAAGCAGTCGGATCGATCTGGCTCCGTCTATCCTTGTTCTACATCCTTGGGTCCCTGATGATTACGATCACCGTCGACCCTAAGGACAACAATCTGTTTGGAGCTGCAGGTGTGAACGCTTCACCATTCGTAATTGCCTACCGCAACGCAGGTCTCGAGCCCTTGGCGCATATCATGAACGCAGTCGTATTCATCTCAGTGGTGTCAACTGGAAGTATTTCTGGATACGCTGGTTCCCGTGCCCTCATGGGACTCGCACACCTAAGAATGGCACCCAAGGTCAGTGATATATAGTCGTCCACCATGGTTAATCGTGGCACAGGAACTAATACAAATGATTCACTTCTTAGATCCTCGGCAAAGCAGACAAGGTCGGCCGTCCCATAGCCGGTCTCTTTATTACCCTTCTCATTGGAGGTGGTCTGGCCTATCTGAATGTCAGCAACAGCGGTGTTGAAGTCTTCACCTGGTTCTCCAATCTTACCTCTCTCTTCACTCTCTTCGGCTGGGCAATGATCTGCCTGTCACATCTGCGGATGCGTTACGCCTGGAAGATTCAAGGACGCGATGTAGCGGATCTGCCATGGAAAAGCTGGACTTTTCCCTATGCCGCTATCTGGGGGTTGTTCTGGTGTATCCTACTCATCATCGCAGAGTTCTATCTAAGTCTATGGCCTCTAGGAGGGACGCCCAGCGCAAAGACCTTCTTCGCGAACTATGTCAGTGTCGTCGCTATCATCGTCATCTATATCGCTGCCAAGATCCATTATCGTGGGCGGTTGTGGGTGGATGCCCGGACTATTGATCTTGACGGACTGCGGCGATTCTATGTCAAGGCTACTGATGAGGAGTCTGTGAGTGATAAAATGGGTCCCAGGAAGTATGCCTCCAAGGCAGTCGGATTTGTATTTAATTAAGGTGCTTTTGTGTATGCTGGTTCGGATGGGGCATATGTCGGCTGTGTCCTGGAGTTTGATGATACCTGTAGATACATATTCTCCTTATCAAGCAGTAAGTACTTTTGTCACTATTCTGTATATGATGCTGTGAGTCATAAATGGAATTAACATCCCCTTTATTACTACATGTTGTGAAAGCTATCCCTCTTAGTGGCCAATTAGGATTATGCCATGTAAAGTTTGGGGAATAATAGATATTATATGACATCTTGTATCACTTAACCCTAGAGCTATATTTCTGTACGCACATCTACCCTGGAATCTTAGGCTTGAGGAGTGTAAATGTGGACCAACTTTCCTTTGTTTTACCCTTTGGCTGTTTATTCTTTGAAATTTTTTTTTAATTTTGTTTTTGAAATTCCCCTTAATCCAGAATAAAAATTGATAAACATACCCGGCCGACCAGTAAATTCCTTTTGATGCCTCAGGCTACGATCATCATTGCCGAGTGACCTCTTCACATGACCCTTTCAACATCTGCTTTGGGTTAGCGCGATATATCCGAGACCGCCTACCCGAAAGGCCTCTTCTGTGGTCCCGGAAGAATAGTTCTACCGGGCTCACAACTTGTGACTGCAACGCCCTAACATTTAGATCTTTATGGTTAACTATCGAGTAGATAACTCAACTTCTAAAAATATTAGTTATCAGGAAATCTAGACTGTGCCAGTCGTAGGAAACTTTGTCACGATTAAATCACATGTATACTGTTGGATGATCCTCTACTTGGCAGGGGTTCAATTCCCTCAGCAGTCAGCATGACGCCCTAGCGGGCAGAAAAGGCTCTCCCCTGTTGCTTGGCATAAGCCAAAACAAAACCAATTTCGTTGTATAATAATGTAGCAACGCGTCAAACTGGAGCTTAGTGTACCCATGGGGACGAACAACTGCTAAGGGCAAAGGTGGAAATGGTAGAGGGTTATAGATTCATAATTCAGTGACATCGGGCCTGTGGAGTATAGTAAGTTAATAAGAATGATTAAATAATATGTAAAACTTCCCTTTGGAATTTTGGGCCGAGGGACGTGCTTGGCGGTAGATCCGCAATAAGGCCTCCGCCGATCATTCCTTCTTCCCCGCACCCTAAGGCGAGTGAGCGACTGTCTCTAAACATTGGTGTATTTTGATAGGATGGCCCCAGGAATCATGCGATACTCACCTACGGAGTACGGAACTCCGTATCACTTACAGCGACGATCCCCCTTGACAGCTGAGAGAAGCTTGCCCCCACTCTCCCGTCCTTTGTTTACCATGATTACCTCTCACTAATATTTGTACCTGTTCCACAGCTCGGCCTCAACCCCTTCGACTACCTTGTTTGTGGGACTCCCAACATGGATACAGCTGAAGGTCAGAAGAAGGCCGTCCTGGCCTTCCGCAAGGGGTTCAAAAGTGCTCCTTGGGTGCCCATCTCCAAAATGCAAGCTCAGTCGTTCCGAGAAAGACCCCTGAAGGGTTCTGTATTGGTGAGCAAAGTAGAGATTCCACGCCCAGATGCCGACGAGGGAGAGGCTTTGCGCAACAAACTATGGGACCTCTACAACGCGAAGAGTGAGGGCGTGGAAAAGCTCGATCCTCCAGCGCCCTGCGCCAGCTACACCGGTGAGTGGATCGGTGTGAGGAAAGACGTGAAAGATCCAAACGCCCCACAGCCAGACATGAACGCGCAAGAAGTATTCGACGCCATCCAGCAGAATAGTACGAGTGATGTGACTCTTTTCTATCTGTCGGGAGGGGCATGGTTGTAAGTTCCAAGCAGCACCACTCCAGAGCTTCACAACAAGTTCTGAGGATAGAGTAACTGACCCCTCAAGTCGCGCGGGCCCCCCCGGCTCCCGACCCTTAACAAAGTACCTCAGCGAGCATACCGGATCGCGCGTCTTCACCTTCCAATACCGTCTCGTTCCCCAATTTACCCTCCCGACGCTAGTCCTCGATGTCCTCGTCGCTTACTTTTACCTCCTCTCCCCCCCGCCCGGGTCCTTCCATAAACCAGTCGACCCGAAAAAGCTGATTTTGGTCGGCGAATCCGGCGGCGCAATACTTCATCTCCACCTCCTACAATTTCTCCAGTCCCTCCTTCGCTCGACCGGCGCTTCGGGGAGCAGGACTCCAACCATCCGCTTCAACAACCGAGATATCCCGATAGTCGTGCCGAAAGCCTGCGCATTTATCAGCCCTGGCTCAGATCTCGCACTCTCTCTACCCTCCGTGAAGAAATTCCAGGCGTTCGAGTGGTTATCTGAGGGCGCTCCATGGCTTCAGCCCAAGTTCCCAGCAGATAGTATCTGGCCTGCGAATCCGCCCCGAGGCGATTTGCACTGTGACAATTCCGCTCTGTGCCATCCGCTCGTTGATCCATCGACTTGGACAGATTGGGAGGGTCTGCCGCCGATATGGATTGCAGCCGGCGAGGAGACGTACGCAGACGGGATTAAGTTTTTGGCTAAGAACATTTGGAAGTCTGGGGTACCTATTACGTTTGTACAGTATGAGAATATGCCGCATGTTTGGAATGTAGTTATGCCCTTTTTGCCTCAGAGTCGGCATGTGATGAAGTCTTGGGCAGGGGCTTGTAGGGAACTTGGTGCTTGGGCGCCGGAGGGCAACGCAAGGAAGTCTGCGGCTTACTTTGTTAAGCTTGGGAAGCTACATATGGTTCCTATTGCCTTTGAGGGATTAGTGGAGCTTCCCGACGATGAGATATTGAGGAAAATGCGAGCAGCTAGGGATGAATTGGCCAAATTTGTCTGGAAGGGGCCGGAGACCGGGTATGCGAAGTTGTGATTATACTATGTGATAGATATTTGATGCTACATGATGTCTTTCATCCTAGTAGACGAGCCTCAATAACACTCTGCTGATCCCCAGGTACAGACCACACTTCTACAAGCACCAGAGGAGGCTCTACACTGGCCAACAGTTCGGCCCACTGTGTCCGGGTGCGCTCCATCCCGTTGCTCAAAAACAACATCAGCATGTCCATATCTACCCTCGCCAAAGCCTCATTCGTATCTGCCAGCACCATCTCATTGATTAAGAGATGAGAATGCGGCCGCATTACCTTAGCGGTATTAGACAGAATTTTCTGCGAGGCGACATCATCCCAGTCATGAAGGACGGACTTGAGGTAATAAATATCGGCTCCTGAAAATGTCAGCCTCTGACAATATAGCTTTAGTGGCCATGGACCTACCCTCAACCTCCTGCTGTGTGAAAAAGTCATATGAAACTGGCTTAATCCTCTCGTCCAGCGGACCCGGAATCCTCTCCAACGTCTCCCGTAGATCCTGCAAAATCAGCTCACACTCTATATCCGGGAAACTGTCCGCAAACCGCTGCAAATCGACGCCTTGGTTCCCACCAATATCAACAATCACCGGCTTCCGCCGTCCAGAAAGCTTTTCCCTCACAGGATACTTAACATGCCAGGGTATAGAGAAAATCTTGTTGCGAGCGGTCATATTATCGTCGAAACCCTTTTTCCATTCGACGTTGTTAGTTAACGTTTCCCAGACAGTCTCGCCCATGGCGAAGTCGTAGGCCGGGGGTGCGTGACTGATATCGCAGGGTTTGTTCTGGCGAAGGTATCGGCGCATTTTGCTTGCGAGCGGGTAGATCATTTCGTTTCTGGGTGTGCTATTAGTATGGAACGTAATGAGACAGGTTGAGGTTTAGGAAGACGTACGACAGAATCAAACCTCCTGTTGATCCCGGCTCGCTTTGACAGATTGTCTTCGCGTTGGCGGTATACGTCTGGTATCTGGTTTCGTCGGCGAAGCCGATCGCGGTCATCATTCGCATGACGCGGGCTTGAATGTTGCAAAACAGAGTCATTGAGAGTTGGTAGAACCGTAGAGATGAGAATCTACTCACCGATCAGAACCACGTCGTACCCTGACGTTTTCGCCAAATCTGACGCGGTAAATTCCCTTCCTTCATTAGCGGCCAGCGCTTGGAGCAATCCCATTTCAAGTGCTGCCACCACGCAGACATTTTGAACTGTCTGTGAGCAAGTATCAGTTTCACTTCGACTAGGGCCACTGTAAATGGCAAGATGTAATTAACGCCACTATACGTGAAACCGCTGCTTCATAATAAACACATGCGGAGGCTCGGTGGCCCGGCGCAACTTCTCCAGGGCATCTTGAATGGGAATCCAACTCGCCGAGTCGGTGGGGTCATACGAGGTAACTGCCTGCTGGATGTTGTTGGCAAGCTGTTCGAGGTGGGCTTTATCCGTCATTGCTAGGCTGGAAGTGGACCTGATACACTGAAAGGACTAGGGGGGCGCCTTTGTGGAAAGAGTGGGTTCCCAAGGAGTCGTTCGCTCCCTGGAAAGAGGGGCCTTTATGCGGGGAAGTCCAGGCTTACGCAAAGGGTCATTTCATTTGCAGGGGTTCGATGCGAGTAAGATTCCAGCCAAAGGCAGGCAAAAAAAGACGCGCTGATCTTTACGTGTTAGCCGGCAATAAAAGTGAATAGAAACTCTTCCCCAAGTGAGCGAAACAAGTTTTCAACCAACCTTTGTTACCATAAGACTGGATACAGAACAACATCTAATTAGGGTTACCCTGCCAAATGTGGCCGTTCTCCACCTCCAAATATTCCTCCATTATCTTATACTTCTACGATGCATGGTTGATGAAATTCGCCAATCCATTTATCTGGCTCTGTTCTACCACTGACATCTTGATTCCTCTACATCAGCGGAATGTTGGTGTTGGAAATCACTGCGATATTGGATGCGGTATCGTTCCCTTTCTCAACTCTACTTTGAAATTACCTATAACTCACAATGCAAGGGACTGGTTACTACCTCGTCCACAATACATACTCTCCTCAAAGTATCATCACTCTGCTGGACATCGAACCCACCCCTCTATCTGTAACAAAATCTCGTCTCCAAAAATCACACCCAAATCTGGGGGTCTACTCGCATCAACACGACATTCTCTCCACCGAACCCATCCCTCCGCCCCCGTCCGCATCCACCTATGATTCTATCTCCTTAACTTACCTCCTCCACACGCTCCCCGTACCTGCAACGGAGAAGATTTTAGTTTTCGAGAAAACCAAGGCAGCCCTCAAGCCATCCGGTGTCGTCTTCGGAGCCACCATTCTCGGCCGTGGTTCGTACCACACCGCAGCCGGTCGGATGCTCCTGCGCGTCTTAAATTGGGAGAAACGCCTCTCGAATTACGATGATGAGCCTGAGATATTCATCAAGGCTTTGAAGGCGAACTTTCAAGCTGTGAGATATGATATCATTGGTTCGATTTTAGTTTTTGAGGCTAGGGAACCAAGATAGAGCCAATTAACTATGTCTATAAGTGCATTCTTGTAACTGATAATATCGCTTCCATCATTGCTGGGCGAAACCATTTCCATCACCCATTCTTTCTCGATTCCATCCCAAATGCCTTCCTTCCCCAGTACTGGAGGTACCCTCTGTTGCCTCCCGCGAAACTTCCACCTCAGTCATCTTCCGAATTTGCATGCTTCTATGGTGAGCATCTCTCAACAATTCATCGTCGCTGTTCGTACTATCTTTCATCTTGAGTCTTTTCACAGGTTTCAGCTGATGGCTATGCTCGCTCGTATCGTCCTCAAACCATCGCGAATGAATCAGCTGAAAGAGCGGCCTAAGCGTCACTAGACAACCCGCGATAATACCGCCTAAATGCTCAATGGCACCCCAGTAGCCGACCTGCGAGTTATCCCAGGTGTAGTCCTCTGGCGTCCAATTTATTGAGATAGTTTTGGCGATAGAGATTCCAGCGGTACTAATGAGTATGCGATTAGAACACGAAGTGTAGAGGTTAAAGAGGGGCCCCCCGGGGGGGGGGGGGGGGGGAAGCATACAGAAAACCAAGCGCGAGGACCGCATAGATAGCGTACTTCTGTTTTGGAGGCATGTGGAGTCGATAGACGACGACGATTGGGATCGCTGCTGTTGTGAAGTCTGTTACGACGCCGACGCCTTCATAGCAAGTCAGATAGTCGCCGGTAGTTGTTGGAAGAGCGGAGCATACCGGAAGCAGCCTTAAGCAAAATATTGACCGTACCTATGTCCAAACACTTGGCAGGGACTGTCTTATCCCAGTATCCTTCTAGTGGCATGCACTGAACCAGATCGACGATGACGGTTGCGACGGTGAAGGGAACGAGGATGGCTAAGTTGGTTGTTACGAGCCATTTTATGGTACGGTTTGCTTGATGGACTATGCGAAGGAGGAAGAGACAGATGGAGACTTTGACCATCATCGTGCCAAGCAGGTGAAGGATTGAATTTAGTAAGGTGAGTTTGGATACTTCGGGGAAATTGCTGGGGTCGACGTTGTCCATGTGTTTGCCGACGCCGTGCTTTTCGTAACTCATATCCATTAGCTTTTATGTAGACATGGAAATGATGTTGATGTTAAGATCGTGAACTGACCACTACAAGAAGAGTCTCAACCACTCCCGCCCCTATTGAAAGAGCCTGTTGTTCTTAGTTGGTTGCCTTTCAATTCATACATAGTGAGTATTCCTACATATGCGAGTAGCATGGTCCTGAACTTGTTAGTTTTGTTAGCTAAACTTCGGCTATGACATCTTACCAATCGTCCCACCCTAACGTTCCAGGGCGCAGTCGTGTCCTCACATAAAGCCGCGCTCCCAGCAAAATAACGGCGACAGTGGAGTATGACCAGTGTACGCCGACAATAGTCGACTGCCTTGACGTATACCCCATCTCGAAACCCGCCACAAATTAAAAAAGCAAATAATATGGGCAAAGCCAAGGTGGATAAATCATATCAGGATCACAAGAGTAATCCGCAATAGAATCGTAATCGCAAGATGGGTGGAGAATATTAGGGAGCGGCCAACCCGCCTTCTGCAACTAGAGATGCACGAACATGTCGGCGTAAGCACATCAGGGTGATTATAGACGTCTACGCGCCTAGCAAGTTAAGGGATTCTTCGCGAATACTACTATTAGCCAAGTGCAGATCTTCCCCTCACATTCCTCAACCCCTCCCTATCTAAGACTTAATCATGCAAGGTTTACTAGGTGCAGGAGGGGGTTTGACGCTACATCACTGCCCCCGAATTCTTGTGTGACAGCCAAGAGTGCGGCTGAGGCATAATATTCCTTGTAATTGTATTTGACGTTGCATTTTGCGCTGAGACCTTGGTATGGAGTTATGATTTATGCATGTTTGAATTCCGCCCAAACCCACCTGGCACAAAGATCATCTACAATTGCCTTTACTCCTGAAGTAAGATGGGTGCTACACATTCAAAGGATGAGAATCCTTCTAGCCCACAACGAGAAAATGAGCATGACCTGGTGATCACCGGTCTGGGCACCGAATGGCCGTGTAAGCTTATCGGGCCCGATGCATTGAGAGACTACGCCGTGAAGCATCATTCTGCGGATGCACCATGGTGAGTCAATGGTGCTCCCACAAGCTACAAACATCCAGCTGACAATGACAGGCTGCAAGGTCTGCTCAAGATCAACGCCCACACAGGTATAGAATCCCGAGCAGTTGTAGATCTCTGGAACGACCCTCGCTGGCACCGAGAAGATCCACCCACAGCAGAAGAAGTAGACGCGGCCTTCCGTCACTACGGAGTCCAACTGTCAAAGAACGGGGCTGTCAAAGCTCTCAATGACAGCAACATTCCAGCATCATCCATCACGCACATGGTCTCCGTGACAGCCACCAACGCAGGCAGTCCCGGCTACGATCAGACCGTCGCCCGTGAGCTCGGCATCCCACTAGGTACGGAACGGATTCTTCTACATGGGATTGGCTGTGCCGGGGGTCTCGCAGCGCTCCGGGTCGCGTCAAGCTTAGCAAGAGCAGCCACGTACCAAGGAAAGCCAGCCCGGATTCTAATTCTCGCATGCGAGATCTGTAGTATCCACATCCGTGCAGAGCTGCACGCGGCATCGACCTCTGAAACGGTCGGAATTGGGCCCGTGCTGTTCAGTGACGGTGCGGCTGCACTTGTTCTATGTAATCCGGCAGGGCTGAGCGAGACGACCCCCAGACGCTTTGGTGTTGTTGACTCGTGGACGGGGATCACACCGGGGACGCACGAGGATATGGCATATAAAGTCACTGGCCATGGTTGTCGTCTTTCTCTATCGAAGCATGTTCCTCGGCTTGCTGTCGGCTCGTTGCAAGAACCATTCCGAACTTTGGTGGAATCAAACTCGATGCAGAATGCCTCGCCAGTGGATTTTGACTGGGCTCTTCATCCTGGCGGAATAGCCATTATTAAAGGGACACAGAAGGCGATGGAACTACCGGATACAGCGTTGGAGGCCACCAATGAGATTTACAGGACAAGGGGTAATGCATCTAGTGTTGCTGTGCTTGCTGTACTGGATAAGCTGCGTTTTATGGAGATGCGGAAACGTGATGTCATTGCTTGTAGCTTTGGTCCTGGTCTCACAACGGAGATGTTGCTACTGAGACGATTGAGATAGGGGATTAGAAGGCTTCAAATGAAATGATGAGAGATTGAATAGTCTTGTCGACATACCAATCGAGATCATAGTCTACATGTCCAGATGTAGTAATAGTACAATGACCAGGACAGCGAAATACTACCCTACATCCTACACCCAAACTGTTCAGTCCCCCTTTCTCCGCAGCAGCCGGACGTGTGATTTTCCGGTGGCGCCTGCATGGCTGCAGCAAGGAATTTGTCAACGGAAAGGATCTGCCTGTTCCCCTTCGATTGTCCCATAAGCGCTAAGCTACAGTGGTGCAGCGTAAGCTGCATGTAAGCATTCTTAGCTTCTGGTCCCCCGCTTCCGCAGACCACGTATTCACATTCCTCGCTCAGGTTCTCTGATATATTATAGGTCAAACACCCCTTACTGCTGACTATCAGGCAAAGCTAGTTAACTAACTAGCGGAAACGATTAGTCTTATGTCAGACCACCCGGAAACTCCCTTTTTTGAACGCCGAGGTATGTCCTGTCTGCCCCCAAACACCTTCAGGACCATTCCCCGCAGCTTAATTAATCCACAGGCTGTTTCCCTCCTCCAACCAACCAAATATGTCCTCACCCAACCCTCTCATCTCATGCCAAAATCTCCTCTACGACTGGGCAGAAAGCATGGACACAAAGTCCTGGCCCCAGCTGCAAGCCCTTTTCGCTCCGACTCTCTCAATAGATTACTCAGCAGTTGGCGGGGGTAAAGTCTCCGCCATTCCATCTAAAGCCTTTGTGGACCGTATATCCAGCCCTGCACGGTTAGGTAATCCAGAAATCCAAACTCAGCATCTGATCGGCAGCTGTAAATGGGCAATCATCTCGGATAAGCGGATGAGTGTTACTTTTCAGGTGAGAGCGGCACACCGAAGAGCCTTTGCTCGAGAGGGGAATAAGGAAGGTATGGTTGTACAGGCCATTGGACATGGTGTCAATACGATTGAGTTTAAGCTTGTGGATGCGGTTTGGAGGATTGCTGGGATTATGGTTGAGGTTAGGTGGATGGAAGGGGATTTTGCGGCGGTGTTTCGAAGTAGACTTTGAGATATGTAGTATATCGGATATGGCTATGGTTGTCCTCGGCATGATGAGTTCCTGGAAATGACACATTTACGCGTGATGTCTCGATCGGATACCATGGCTTTTCCATACCAAGGTCCCCGCCTTAGCAAGCGGAAGCTATATGGTTCCCTAGACAGGCCGAGGGCTTGTCGCAGGATACACAGAGGTCATTCTACTTTTAAATTATGTTCCTTTTTAGTCTCTGAAGCGGCGCTTTTATATGCTACATCAAGTGTCGAGAACGAATACAGTCCAGAAAGCAAAAACGACTTCGTGTGGGCTGCACGAGTATATCAACCCGTCGTCACCCAAAGTTACTTCTCAGAGCTTGGAGGCTTCTTGAGCGGTCTTGTGCCTGGAGGAAAATCCATTTCCGCGTCGCTTACCCTGCCACTCGTTTTCCGTTTCCAGTGCTTGGTTTTGATGCACCGATATAAAGCAAGCAAAATGAGTAGGGGTTAGGAGCATTTTTTATGTGAGACTCGCTGACTGCTCCTTCCCAAAGCCAAGGTAACCCTAAGCCATCGTTTTATAGCTGCTCTAATCCGCCAAGAGTCGACCGTGAAAGAGGCGATCAAGTTTAGACTCGTTCGAGAGCTCAGAAAACCGATGGTGGAACCATCGCGTGTCTCCATAAGCGTGCAGGGTTTCGCAATCGTCACACATTGAGAGGCACCTTCCTCAAAGCACTTCCTAAACTAGCTCAGTACTATCCGAATCAAAAAGGGTTCAGTTGTTCAATAATACAGTATTATCCTATTCCAAACCGAGAGGGCCTGGTAGCTCAAACACCTTTGTACGATGTGAATATTAACAGACTAGAGCCTTTATCAGTTACTCAAAAATTTCCCGTTCGCACTCCTTCCTGTAATGGGGGCGTAAGCATCACCTCATGCTGTTCTACTGTTGCAATTGGCTCATTCGCTCGAGACACGCCTAGTTGCGTTATTTATGGACATTGAGCATGGGCATGGTTAAGTCGTTTCGAAACTCTAGTTCCTCCATTTATAGGGACGACGCTTCCTGCTGCCTTCCGATGAAAGCCTTCCGTTGCATCTCTTGATTTGTTGAAGCCCTTGTTTGTATCTTCATAGCCTCTCGTAAGCCGGGGAGTTTGTTTCCATGGAAAGTGGCCTGATTACCCTATCGGAGGCTGTCTCTCTAATTGTTGTGGAGCATTGGATGTCAAGGCAACATTATAGTATATCCTTTTGATGCGTTGTTCCGGATCTTTGGATCGGGCGGAATGTACTCAGCTCAATCAGGAGACTGGCACCGAAGTTTGCGATCTGGACAATGCTGGCAGCATTATCGACGACCTCGAGGCCGGATATAGTAGGAGAATAGGATATATCTTAACAATTAAGTTTAGTGAGCAGTGAGCTGTGAGCTGTACGGAGAGTAACGAACCTGGTTGATTGATTGGCTTGTTGAGGCATGGGGCTGTGCTCGTTGTAGCCTGGGTGATCGACACGCCCTGATTGGTGCAGCTTGTCAATAACACACTGCCAATCAGTAACGAGAAGCCGTGGTTATTTTAGGTAGATGCCTAGGAAGAGAAGGTTGGCAGCCCGCGGCATGCGATACAAAAAAAAATTGATGGAGGTTATGTAAAACAAGAACCAAATGGAGTACTGGAAGGAGAAATGGGAAAGACTGATTGACGCAGTTCTCTTAGCGGGCGGCCCATGACGGAGGTTAACATTAAGCAGTAGTAGCTTGAATTGAAAGTAACTGGACCCTGTATCGCAACATATCGGGATCGGATGCTTTCCACATTGGGAGGCTTTTGCACTTGGACTTCATGATGCATAAACTGGAACGGCAGTGAAAGATACTCACACCACAGCTGTTTTAGACATACCTATCTATCAGGTCTCTAGACTGTGTATCGACTACCAAAATGGGGCCTGAAAGGCCTCGATATACGGATGCGTTGTTAAATCGTCCAGGCCCAAGGCCAGGAACCAGAAAGGAGTCAGGAGCTTTCTGCCGGACAATAACCGGAGCAAAGAGAATTCTATGACGACCTCAACTATGATGTAGTGATAACTTGGAGCTATGGCTGCACACTATTACCTTTCCCTTGTTGGCTAAGATCAAAATGTTATCGCAGCGCGTACTTCGGCAGTGTGTGAATGTCTCTGTACAAAGAAGGCGAGCCACCCAACAGACGGTCCGAGGGACTTCCAGCGGCCCGAGGGGGCGATTTATCGCTTTGGGGGTATTTACCCCTCCTAACCTGTGCCTTATCATCGATGGAGGGGAATGAGGCGACGTGGCTACCCGCACTGTGTGGTGATGCAACGACCAGCGTGCCCAAATTTCGTGCCGATAGCATCATCGCCATGGGGACCGAGATTTTCGGAAGTCGGGAAAGTCACCCCGTACGATTTAGAATCCTCCGCCAGGGGAAAGAAGTCACCTCGGTGGAGCGGTTAGCGATGAATGCCGGTCAGGATTGCAGGCGACTGAGAGTCACACGCCTTGTTTCCTTTATTGGGGGGGGCTGCAATAATGAGGGGAAATATTCTCTGCAGATGGCACCAACATAGACCAGCTATTGTCCGACGGGACCCCCTGGTATGGAGGGGTTCTAGTGGAGCTTATTGCATTGTAAATACCGGGAGTAGTTAGTCGCACAGCACTCTAGTGTGTGTCTGCGTGGTCATTAGTGTCTGCTAGAGAAGGAAAAGGCCTTGAGAATAGCAAATGAGTCACTGCAATCAGTTTCGTAATTCTGATTGGCAGATGAGAAGAAGACCTAACCTAACTACCTCAACCAGCCACTTCCTGGGTGTCAGTTGTCCGTCTGTTTTTCAGGGTTAGTAGTCAGGAGATAACGTCCAGTGCAATATCCTCCTCATTGGACAAAATTGGATGATGTAGATGACTAAGCTTAGCCTGACAATGTGGTGCATGCTCATTGGCTAAGGGCACCTGGCTGTCAGTGACTGAGCCTAAACGGGGAACGGCCTAAACTATTCTAGGCAACAAATCCTGAATCAAGCAATCAGATCACGAGGAGAACATGCCTCATGATTAACGATGCCTAAGCGTGGGATGCCTCCCTTATGCACCGTATTCAAGGAAGTTCTCCAGCGGATAATGTCATAGGTCACGAACGGAGATCCAGGGAACGTCTCAGGGGAAGACGAACGTTCAGGGCAGTGTTTCAGCATCGAGCATTGTTTCAGGTTTCGCAGAATTAGGTTCTTCATCCATTCATGCCCTAAGTTCTGACACCCGACCCCGGACAGCGCAGAAGCTCTGACGCGATAGGCGAACGATGACTGGAGATTCCATGTGAAAGAATAAGAAGCTCCACTTGAGCATCTCCACCGATAGTCTTCGATATTTCTGTGAGGCGGAATGCGTGGTGCGTGCCAAAGAGCGGTGAATCCACTACGCTCTGATCTGTCAGTCCATCATAGGCCTATACGCTGCTCAACTGGCTTGCCTGTCCTCCTGCCTTACCGGACTCTGGCAGCATGGCAGCTATCGTGGATCAACCGGAGATTTCTCTCCCAAAGGTAGTGAGCATAGAGATGTGTCCGATAAAAGGTCACTGGCAGCCATGGTCTGCGAGGGGGGAAAGACAGAAGACCAACGATACCTCTACGAATTATCCCCGACCCCTCTATCTTCGAGCTTGAATGATAGCGACACTTCGCAAGATCTTTAACTTGACTTTGTCTCCATATCACTTTATGCTGTCGACCTTACGATCATTTTTGTCGCAGTTGTGCCCGTGCCGCAAGATGGAGTGTAGGCAGAACAACTCCCGCTTCCCATCGCTGCTATCCAGCTTATGGGGCCCTCGACGGTCGCAGCAATCTATCGCTGTTTCGTCATCGACACAGACACAGACTCCACCACCGGCGCCGGCGCCGGCGCCGGCCCCTGCCAAGATCGATATTGCACAAACATTACAGAAGAAACGGTCGGCCGAGCAAGACCGGATCAGTCGTGAGACTGCTCATAAAGCGGTGATTGACGAGATCGAGGCCCTAGTAGGACTCGACAATGTTAAACGCCAGCTCCTCGGGGTGCAGAATTGGGTCCAGATCTGCCGTCGTCACGGACGGGAGCCCCGCAATGAATGGTATAACATTGTCTTCCAAGGAAATCCAGGGACAGGTGAGTTTGACTGCATTCATCACGATCGGCAAAACTTGGTACTAACTGAGGATGCAACATAGGCAAGTCTACCATCGCCCGACTCTACGCCAAGATGCTTTACGCGATCGGCATCTCCGACTCCAACACTATCAGAGAGACCTCTGGCCGAGACCTCGCCATCCAAGGTCCTGAGGGTACACAGCAGCTACTCAAAGAAATGGTCGACGCCGAGTCCTCGTCGGCCGCGACGGCCGGCGTCTTGATCATCGACAACCCTCACAGCTTGATGCCGTCCAAACTCGAATCCCACAAGGAGACCATCGACTGTCTCCTTCAGGCGATGGAGCGTAAAATCGGACGAATCATCGTCGTCTTCATCGGCCAAGGACCTGACATGGAGTCCTTCCTCCACGAGAGCCCCCGAGTGCAGCGCCGGACGTGTAGCACCTTGAACTTCGCGGACTTCGATCGGAACGAGCTTCTCACTCTTCTGGGTCGCCGCATCACGGAGGAATATTCGGGAAAAATGCAAGTCGAAGGCGGACTTGACGGCCAGTATATGCAGGCTGCAGCTCGCCGACTTGCCCGCACCCGTGGTGAAGGGTTCACCAACATCTACGCTGTTCGACAGCTGGTGGAGACCATTGCTCACCGCCAGGCGGAGTGTCTCATGGAACAGCAGGATATCGGAATGGAGGATGTCGACTACTTCTTCTTCTCCAAGGACGATATCTTGGGATCTAATCCATCCGACATTCGTGCTCAGAGCACCGCTTGGACGACCCTCCAGTCCTTTGTCGGGCAGGAGCCGGTCAAGGCCTCTGTTCGTGAGGTATTCGGTACGGTGGAGGAGAACTACTGGCGCGAGGTCAAGAACCAAAAGCGCTTGCTGGTGCGAGTAAATCGTGTCTTTGCCGGTCCTCCGGGCACCGGAAAGACTACCGCAGCCAAGCTGTACGCACAGATTCTGGCGGACCTCGGTCTGCTCAATAGCGGTGAAGGTTTGTAATTCGAATCCTACTAGACCTACCGATAACTAACAGCATAACAGTGATCGTGAAGCCCTTGTCCGTCTTCAACAGCCGATCCGAAACTGACAGCATTCTCTCATCGACGGTCGGCAAAGTTCTCATTATCGATATGGATACTCCGGAAGCCGACAGCGACAACGGTGCCCAAGTCTCCGATAGCGTGCTAGACATGCTCGTCAAGGAGCTCTCCGCCAACAGTGAGAACCGTTGCACTATCCTCGTTGGCTCTGACCATATCGTCGACACACTGCTCCCAGAACTCAAGGAGGCGTCGAGGATGCTAGAACACCAAGTTGTTCGCTTCCAGGCGCTCACCCGAGAGCAGATGGAGGAACTCTTCCAGGCTAAGCTTCAAGAGCAAGATGTGGACGCCACGCCCGAAGCCTTCCAAGCCGCCATGGATATTCTCGAGAGCGCCCGGATGCGCAAGGACTTCGACAATGCACGCGGCATTGAACGCCTCCTGACGGTCGCGAACCGCAATTTCGACCAGCGCCGGTCTCGGTCCGACGGTCCTTTGTCACAACGAGTGCTCGAGCCCGAGTACTTCAACGCTGACCTGGTCGGTGGGAAAGCGGCCTTGGCTTTCCGCGAGGAGCTGCGTCACTCGATCGTTCCCGACGATATCATCTCCATTTTGAAGCGGTATCACAACGAGATGAAGATTGCCTGGCTGCAGGGCCACGAAGCCAGAGCACGAGTGCCGTGCGCACTGGTTTTCAAAGGTGCCAGTGGTAAGTGAATACTCCTCCCTCGATATATGTCGGTTACTGACCTGCGATCGCAGGGACTGGAAAGAAGACGGTTGCTCGTCACCTGAGCGCTCTCTACTACAAGATGGGCGTCTTGAAAACGGCCGTCGTGGTCGAATGCTCGGTATCTGACCTTGTTACAACAAGTGTCAGCCACACGTCCATCCGCACTCGATCACAGCTAGACCGCGGACGCGGCAAACTGCTGTATGTGGAGGATGCCCATCGACTGGGAGAAAACGAATACACTATGCAGGCGATGGACGAGCTTATCTACCTGCTCCCCAAGCTCTCCCAGGACATGGTCGTTGTTCTGGCAGGACCGGCCCAAGAGATGGACCACCTGCTAGCTAATCGACCCCGTCTAGCAAGTCTCTTCCAGGAAGAGATTGCCTTCCGCAATCCCACCCCTCGTGAATGTCTCCGTCTCTTGGACCGACGACTTGAGGAGGAAGGTGTCCGGGGCCCTCGTCTGTTCCTGACTGATCCCCGCGAGACCACCCACCGGGAATTCACCCGGGCCATCCAAATTCTCTCCATGTTCCCCTGCTGGGGTAACGCCAGGGATATCGAGCTCCTGGCTCGTTGGATGGTATCGGTCACTGTGAAGGATATGCCGCTGGACGGCACCACCCTTCCGGAGGTCCGGTTGACCGATGAGCAGGCTATGGCCTGCATGATCAAATTGTTTAACTTGAAGCGCGACCGTCTTCGGTTCAATCAGGATCCCAAAGCGAGGACTCTTCCTCGAATCCTTTCTCAGCCACGGAGCACAGAACGTGGGGGGATTCGATTTCCCGTTTGACATTGATAATTGCCGTTGTCAGTACTCTGACTTGACAGTTTCTGTTTTTTCCTTTTCCGTTTTCTTCCTATTGATGCTCTTATAAGATGTATCAACATATGTTCCAGACTCATAGCGACGACAGATTGACTATTGCATTTATTTGAATCATGACTGGCGTTGGGTTGATTTTTAGCATTTGATTTATCTTTCCTTCGTATATTCCTATTCTCTCGGTTCATATCTTGATTTATTTGATACTTTAAGTTTTACCTGTACTCGCATGCTTACAAGCATTGCCTTGCATTGTTCTGATATTTATTAAAAAACATGTATCACTTCAAGTCTGCAACTTGTACTTAATATATCATATATACGATCGCATTGTTTCTTCCGGGTTATTTCTATCGTTTCGTGTCCTACTTGGGGTACAAGTTTGCCTTTAATCAAAAAGACTTAAACATGAGAATTTTAATCATCCAAAACCTGTCACCTCCAGGTCCTTATTAAGCAAACATGGGTTGGTATTGTCAAGAATGGATGGCAAAATCACTAGGCAAGATATGAATTGGACTAAAACACCTTCTCAAAGTATTACCACTGGCAGATCATAACTTGGCAACATAAATACAAGACAGTCGTGTTACAGCAAACCTCTCACATGTAGTTCTCGTTACACGCAGCCTTTACACAGAATATTCATTCTCCCCACATTTAGGCTCTTCAAATAGAAGCCAAACGATGAGCAGAACCAGCTTCTGATACCGATGAGAATCAGGATCTCTTCTTCACCTCCATGAACGAATCCGCACTGCCATCCGGTTGCACGCACATAACAATCTCGAACGAAGGATCGGCAGACGTGAATAATCTCCTCCAGTCCCCATACGTCCTTTCCTTACTCCCGAACTGGATCATCATCTGCATATCCAATGCTCTCATGACTCGATTAGCCTGCCATGGCACTTCACCGGTCTGCCCAAGGATCTGCTCAGCCACGACGATGGACGCTCCCGGTTTCATGCTCGCCGACAGGCACCGAAGAATGGTACGACAGTCCTCGTCATCCCAGTCATGCAAGATATGTCTGAGTAGGAACACATCCGCGAAACGCCCCAGTGAAGGCTGCGGTTTGAAGAAAGAGTGCGGGAGGAATATGACAGCCGACCTCAAGTGACTAGGAATGTTGGCATCCGCATCCTTCTTCAAATTGACATTGTCTTCGACAATGACCGTCAAGTCCGGATATGCCTCGGCGAGCGTAATTCCAACAAGCCCATTCGCACATCCAACCTGTGGAGCTCCTTAGATTTATATACAACGACGGGGAAGAGGAATACCAACATCAACCACTAGTGAGGTACCAAGTTGTCCCCAGGCAAAGCCCTGAAGCACATAGCTAACATCGTGGGCACCACCGGTCGTAATTAGCGCCATGTATCTGCCGTAGTTTTCGATAAGCTCCGGTCGCTTGCTTGCGTACGACCACCATGTGTCCGTGGTGTTATGCGCTATCTGAAAAGCGGATTTGTGCTCTTTGTTCTCGTCTTCCAACCAATCCTGGAATCGAGCCATTGAAGGCAAACAAACCTCAAGTTGGTAGGAGAGCAGTGGCGACAGCCTAGGGATCTCAAGTGAGACGTCTGTGTGTGCAATATGACCTTGCTTAGGCTCGCTGAATGCGCCGTAGCTCATCGCCTGCCGTGTGACTCGAGCTACGATATCAACGGGCAAGTCACATTTGTCAGAGAGGTCAGCGATTGGCATTGTTCCCGTGGTAGGAATGATCGATGCCATCTTGTAGTGATTAATGACTTGCAATGATGCGAGGTTTTGTCTATCCTGGTGAGACGGGTTAGTGTGCAGATACAGGTCGGGGAGGGAACTTTATACAATCATGACCATTTGCTTTAGCATTTCCGCAGGCCCTATGGCAAGAGTCAGAATCCTGTGACAGGCCTCTTGTAAGGTCACACGCGTATGTGCCACATCCAGCGGAACTGTACTCTGCAGAGTTTGGGCTGCATCCGAAATAACGGTCGCCAGGGCCTTGAGTTCTGTTGGAACAGACGCGGAAGAAGGGTTGACAGGCTCCATGGTGGCGTTGGAAGCTTTTAAAGAAGAGAATAAGAGAAAGAGAGGGAGAGAGAGAGGGAGAAAGAGTATTTTATAAAGAGTGACAGCGCAGTGAATTTGTTTGTATAGACTTAGTAATGGTAGCCACAGTCATGTTAAGAAAGGACCGAAGATCATGACAATTCACTGGCCCACCACTTGCAGAACATTCGAGTACCCTAAGTGGCAAATGCCTGGTTAGACAAAGGAGGAATCAAGCCAGACTTCCAATGATGTGACGTATGGCCAGACTCGCCTCATCTACAAAGTCCATAATTACACTAGGCAAAAGTTAGATAGTGCTAGGAAAGGTGGTAATATGACTTTGGCTGACGTACAGAGGGTTTGGGTCGTACTTTCGATATAAAAATCATAAAAACCATCGATTGGTTTGATTTTGAAATTGGGTTATCATAAGCTATTAAGCTTGAAGGCATAGAAACAATAACATATCGACTATCGCTATCTCCAGGAAAACAAAGAGCTAAGCCTTAAGCCCCAATGAAGACACGTATACTCTGAGACCGACTTGTCTACTTAAGCGCTATGCCTACACCAGACCCCGACACCGACCCAACAATCCACAAACGTAAACAAAGCTCCCCAGAGCTTAATAGGAACGTACCTCAGTTTGTCTATTCACATGGCTTGCAAGCCCCAATCAGATTGACAGGTTGAATATTGCTTTGTTCACAAGTGAATCTACACACTTTAACAAGCTGGAAGTACACCAAAAGGACTTCATCGTCCGCTAGGGTTTATGGCGAGGAAAAGAGTACATGGCCAACCCGCCCGACCATCTATATAGTTGTGAAAACCACTAAGGAGCAAGTGTGGACAGAAGCTGCTGAATATATGTGTGTATGTATTGCATCACGCGGCGTAGCCTCCTAGCCAGAGCAGCGACATCACGTTCACTGACTATCTGGCCTTTGAAGCCTGCAAGTGGACCCCACATGTGCTATCAAATTAGCTGAAGAATGGGAACAGTCAATGAGGGCTACTAAGAAAGATGAGATGTCGGCCCGGCAATACCGTAGACAATGTAGAATTTCCATTCTTCTCTCCGACAGTGTAGCCAAGAGTTGGTGGAAGAGTCACGCGTGTGCTAGCATGTACAAGCCCATGAGGACGGTTGTAAAAGGCCCGAGAGACTAACCCAGTCATCCAAACCGCTAGCTGCACTTGCGCCTCGACAAGATTCCCATTCAGTACTTAACCTCCAACCTATAACCCGAGTACCCTCTTCCTTGTATGCGGATAATCGATATGGCTTAGGTCGGAGCCAAGCCGTTGATCCCCGCTCGTTCATACTCTGCTTCCACGCAGTCGTTGGGGGTTCTAGACCAGGTCGAATTTTCGGGTATAGGTGTCTTTTGCAGTATACCGTGGTAGGTAATGAGCATCGACTCACTCGGTATTGTCTAGTATTCAACCGCCAGCATTGTGGTTGCCTGGATAGCATATGTATCAGCGTACACGCTCCACGATTCCAGGGGCAGATCCCCAATTGCCAGCCCCAACAGCGGTCGGACGACCTCCGTCACCCAGTTTCTTTAACTTCGAAGCTCGGCTGCGCAACGAACTGACGCCGATGATATCTTGTGGACCATGTGCTTGTCCGCTGCCCATTGCGTATCATCGAGCCTGTATGTCTACGCTTCACTTGGACCGTTCTTTCAGAGTCGCCTAACCATGGCGTTTTCCCCGCGCAGTCGCCATTGGAGCTATTACTAGACCGCAGCTCCGTTGATACATCGTCGATCCAGCGTTCGATTGCATTTTTTTGCTTCGTTATCCATACGCACTAGACTGGTCGGGCATTCTCAAAAATTAGGAGCAAAATAACCCGATATCTGGAGCTGGGAACTAAATAACGGATAGATCCCGTCCCGGCCTTCACCGGTCAGATAATAGAGTGAGACTACAATAGGATACGGATTTTATTGGTGTATGTAAGAGACAAAATAGTGAAATCATAATCAAGAGATTTGAGAAAGACCTACAGACTCGTGCGTTCCCACTTAGATATGGAGCGGGTGTATCCGCTCCTTTACGGATATGACCCGCGATGCAAATCCGCAGCTGCGGAGAACCAGCACAAAAGAGACTATATAGCTGATATTCCACTGCAGGGTATTCTTACAGATGTGACTAAACTTACCTACTCTATCGCTGGTACTATTCCTTATTTCTATCGCACCTCGCACAAAAATGTTGAGATTGGACGGAAAAGTCGCGCTCATGACTGGCCTCGGCCAGACCACTGAAGAAGGATGGGGCATTGGCGCAGCGATTGCGATGAAGCTCGCCCAACAAGGAGCAGTTATTTTCGGCGGGAATCGCACTTTGGCTTCCGCGGAACGGACTAAAACCCGAATCGAAGGCGCGGGCGGGGTTTGTGATATCCAGAAGACCGACGTTACCAACTCAGCGTCCGTGAAAGCCCTGGTGGACAACTGCATCCGACGACATGGTCGCATTGACATCCTGGTCAACAATGTGGGCAAATCGGAGCCCGGATGCCCCGCGGATATGAGCGAAGAGGTCTGGGACCAGCAGGTTGACCTGAACTTGAAAAGTGTTTATTTGACATGTCACTTTGTCCTGCCTATCATGGAGAAGCAAGAGACGGGAGGTTCGGTCATAAATGTTTCCAGTATTGCAGGTCTGCGGTATATCGGGAAACCTCAGATTGCCTATTCGGCTACAAAAGCGGCAATCTTGCAATTTGCCAAAACGACAGCTGTAATTTATGCGCCTAAGAACGTCAGGTTAAATACTGTCGTACCCGGCTTGATTCACACCCCTTACACACAAGCTCTCGCCAAACGCTATGCCCCGGATGGTAATGTGGGGGAGTATATGAAGATGCGGGATGCGCAGGTGCCGATGGGACGAATGGGCGACGCTTGGGACGTGGCCAATACTGCAATATTTCTTGCATCTGACGAAGCACGATATATCACAGCCCAGGAGATTGTAGTAGATGGTGGAATCACGTCTTCGACTGGCAGGACGTGACCTTGGACTCTGGGTTGCCTAGCTGCGCTCATTGTGTCGACGTCATGTTATTTAGGAGTCCATTTGCTAGGCAGGAATTCGAGAATAAAATGTTTTTGGTTGAACTAGTATCCATCCCAATATTTCCAAGCGCTGCTCGATCACGTTCAGCATCACAAGTACAGGCTAAGAGCGCTCCACATATGAAACTTAGGCACATTCAAAATCTGTTGAAGCTTGGAAAGCTACGAAGGAAGGAGGTCATGTCTCTGTCGATAACGAACGGCCGTTCTAGTGCGCACGCTGATGTCTGTTGTAAAAAGCACGAAAGAATTATACAAAACGCTGATCTCTACCTAGACAACTAATGGAAATTGACACATGTGTTCGTCCTCTTCATCAACCTCGAAATCAAAACGGACTAGATCCTCCTTGAAAGGAAACATGTAGGTAGACGTTACTCTGCAATGAAATTCTCAGCTGTCCAACCAGATTTGCAGGCCTCCAATTCATACATACCGATGATGTTCGTCGCTCGCCTGATATTCCGCCAAGGCTTCCTTATTGTCGTGATAGCTGACGAGAGCGATTTGAAAACCTTGACTGCGTTCAATAGGGTCTGTGACGCTGGGACCTCCGACAAGAAGGCGTCCTGCTTTAACACAGGACAACGATCTTAATTTCTTCAATTCGGTGACAAATATTCTTCGGTGCTCTTCGCTAACATCAGAGCGGAATTTAAAGAGGACTGTTGAAGCTTATCAGTGATATCGCCTGTCATAGCATGAAAGCCGCCTTACCGATATGGACGAGAGTCATTGTTCTAGATGAATGGCGTCTTGAGGGGTTATAAACAAAGGGTGTCTCCGGTCTCTTAATCATTCTATTTTCTTGGACAAAATACAATATAGACCACTTGGGATTAAATAGCCATACATAGCCTCAGGATTTCAGGTCTTGATGGGTCCATCGGATGTAGGCCGACAGAGCGGATAGAATCCGCGAGACTTGCGGATTTCAGTATTAGCTTGGATGGTGCTTTTCCTCCCTACTGTTCGTTCGGCTTAACATTTTAAGGTTAATTCAGGATTTATTTCCCCATATGGGGAGTCCTGCTCATAGAACAACTGTCAGTATTGCTTTGCAGGATATTAACCTGGAATAAACACAATTGAGTACGAACCGCCGATCGGATCTCTTCCGCAGCGCCGTCGGAGAATATCCGCTATTCCAAAAGCTCCGAGTGCTATAAATCAGTGTCGGGCGAATCACCAAAATCAGCAGCTTGAACAAATATTATTTGATTAGAAGATTAAAATGGAGGAAGGTGACCCAGTGAATCAAGATTACAATCTTCATCAACGTATTGTCTCAGCTACAGGGTTGCGACAAGGGTTAACATCCTATGGAGATGCTCATTTCTCACTATTTCTGCGGAAGGTCTTCATTAAAGCCTTGGGATACTCCGAAGACGCCCTTTCCCGTCCCATAATTGGGATTATCAACACCGCTTCTGGATTCAATCCGTGCCATGGCAACGCCTCACAGTTGATTGAAGCCGCCAAGCGTGGCATTCACCTAAATGGTGGTATAGCGATTGACTTTCCAACTATTAGCTTGCACGAAGGATTTTCCCATCCGACAAGCATGTTTCTGCGAAATCTCATGAGCATGGACACAGAAGAGATGATCCGTGCACAGCCTGTTGATGCTTGTATCATGATTGGAGGTAAGTTCCTTAGTATTCTTCAAATGCCAATGACGCTAACTGCAAAGGCTGTGACAAGACAGTCCCCGCCCAAATAATGGGAGGAATATCAGCTAACAAGCCTATTCTACCTCTTCTGACCGGCCCTATGATGCCAGGGAGCCATAGAGGGAAGCGAATAGGAGCCTGCACTGACTGTAGAAATAATTGGGCTTCTTATCGTGCCGGTACTATTGACATGGAAGAGATATCATCTATCAATGAAGAGCTTGCACCTACGGTTCGTCTCCGTACATCAATTGCCAACGCATAACTGATCTTGTCCACTAGATAGGGACATGTGGAGTGGCGGGAACGGCCAGCACCATGGCGTGCATTACAGCAGCATTAGGCCTGGTTCCACTACAGGGTGCCTCTGCTCCGGCTGTATCTGCAGCAAGACTTCGCATGGCGGAGCAGACAGGTGCTAATGCCATAGCTGCTGTGGCTAATCGACTGTCACCACAGACGATTCTATCGGCCGATTCTTTCCACAATGCTGCGGTCGTTCTTCAGGCCATTGGTGGCTCTACTAATGCTATGGTTCATCTGATGGCTATAATCAACCGCCATCCTGAGGTTACCGGGTCGATCTCTATGAAAACATTGGATGATATCGGCCGCAACACCCCGCTCTTAGTCGATCTCAAACCGAGCGGCGACAATTATATGACCGACTTTCATAACGCAGGTGGAATGCTGTGCCTTCTCCATCGCTTGCGGCCGCTCCTCCGCCTCTCGACAAAAACCATCACAGGAAAGACTCTCGGTGAATTGCTGGATCGGACACCGTTTCGCGATTTCGACTATTCCCGCAGTATCATCCGTACTTTGTCCAACCCCTTGCACCCATGTTCCTCCTTGGTTGTCGTCGAAGGCAATATCGCGCCGAACGGGGCCGTAATCAAGGCCTCCGCTTCCAAAGACAAGCGCCTTCTGCGCCACACAGGTCCTGCAGTGGTATTCGAAGACTCCCGTGATCTTGCGTTACGCCTTGATGACCCTGATCTGAATGTGACCGCTGACTCTGTCCTTATACTCAAAGGCATCGGTCCAATTGGAAATCCTGGGATGCCAGAGGCTGGAATGATCCCTATCCCGCGCAAGCTAGCCGCTCAGGGGGTTACCGATATGCTTCGGATATCTGATGGTCGAATGAGTGGAACAGCCGGAGGAACAATCATTCTACATGTATCGCCTGAGTCCGCTATACCGAACTCTCCGTTTGGTGTTATTGAGACTGGAGATATGATTGTTTGCGACGTTGATAGCCGCCTGCTTCGCTTGGATATCAGTGATGAAGAGCTGGAGAAAAGGATTTCCAGGCGACAACAGAATATTGGCGAGACGGCGGCATCACCTTGGAATCAAAGGCATTTCCGGAGAGGGTACCGCGGCCTGTATGAGCGGGAGGTAAACCAAGCCCATGAAGGTGTAGACTTCAAGTTCCTCACCGCAAGTGGACCTAGCTCCTGATTGTGGGCTCTGCGGCTGCAGATAATTGTACTCACCCTCCTAATGAATATGAACATTGTATTCAAAGCTCTCTCATATATACATCTTCAGCTACTTGCACTTGAGGCTACTCAGAAGGGGTATAGATAGGCGTTAGGAACTAGACAAAACTGGAGAACCCAAATGGAAGATTCCAAGCTGGTATTGAGCTGATTGCCCCTTGGCATATGTTTGACAAGGGCGTGCTGTCCTATGTTTTGTACCCGTATATATCTCTTTTACTTGGAGAAGAAAATTGAACCTGGTCTACTTTCGTGTTGGATCTGTCCTAGAACCACAGATATAACCCTTTACTGATGCAACATTAACGGGTTCGTGTTCGGAACAATTATCGAAAATTGCAGCACCGCCTCGGTTAAGTATGATACCTGCCGAGTGGCTGCAGACCATAAGACAGTCCTTTATTCGACTGAAATCGAAAACCATTTCCTTAGAGCGAGCATCCTGTCAGCCTTGGTAGTGAACGAATCTACCACCCTTGTCCTTCCACCCATGTTCACCTTTAGCTCGTTATTCACCAACATGATCTTACCCACAATATTCACTTCATCCCCCACCGCTTGGATTTGGACAATGACCTCTTTACTCCGATAAATGACAGCTTCCTCTCCCTGTCGTATGGATTTCGCCACAACAACAGTTCCTCTTTGAAAGAACTCCCAGGCCGCAACCCGATTGATCACCTCGAAGTCTTCCTGAAAAAACTCCAGCTCCGTGAAGCAATAAAATGAATTCCATTCTTTTTCAGCGCCATTTCGGTACTGATAAATCCAGTGTCTCTGCTCCATCCGTGTCTGCTTGGGAATATTACCATATAGAAGCAGCATCACCTGTGGCCCCAGGTTCTGTATCGCTTCTCCAGAGACAAGAGGAATGGGACTAGTTGGCCCATCACCACCGAACCCGACATCAACATGGTATCTAGCTCCAGAAGGGTGACGAACCATATTGACCATGTGTATCCTGTGTACAGTTAGAGTGTGGTCACCATTCGATTCATGGCTGTCGTACCATCCTTCATTATTTCACTTGGAAGCTCACCCACACTTTTGATAAATAAATAGCGCAGTGGGTGAAGCAGCCTGCTGGCCCGCTTCTTATTGTCTTATAAAAAAGTGCCGTTTAAAAAAATAGAGAAACATTGACAGAGGCCATCCATGACCTGCGGGAACAAGCTCCTAAGTTTGCTGCCCACATTGATACTGGCTTGGGCCTTGCCTGCCGGCTACGTGGAAGCTTTTAGTGAGACTCCGAAGGCTTTACTCGGTTCTTTATTAAGACATACTGCTGTTCACAAGAGAATGACTTTTAACCCTTCTAACATGGACCGTACAGAATATCGCAATTTCCTGGATTGAGACACATTATGGAAGGGGCTAACCCATGTAGCTAGCATTTGGCCTTATCCATGGGAGTTGACGATTGTTATGTACCATATAATCTTTGGCACTTGCAATAGGAGATCAATTCATCGTTAATCAACAGCAATCAACAGCAAACGAAGTATCAAAAGGTAGCACAAGATCTTATAAACCCCCTTTCAAGCTTGCCAGCCGCTGCCAGTCTCATATATCTCGCGTCTTCTTTACCTCCCGCAGGCAAATTTAGACCTCGGTTGTGGCTTGATCAATCCGAATAACGACCTTGGAGAAATGATTCTTCTCCTTCAAGCGCCTAAATGCACTCTTTGCCTCGGTAAGCTCGGAAACTACATCATCTATAGCAGGGAAAATCTTCTTTTCATCGATAAAACGGATCACCTCTCTCAGTTGGTTGCGACTTCCTGCAAGTATTCCACGCACAATGCAAGTAGGCAGCAGTGCAGCAGACATAGGCACGGACTTCGTATTATCACCAACCTGGCCCACTGGCAAAAGAACCCCGTTTGTCTTCACGGCAGTCAGAGAATGTGGCAAGGTTTGATCGCCACCGATATCAATGATAAAATCAAAGCCTCTTCCACTAGGAGCCAGGCGTCGTGCCTCCTCGCCCCAGCCCTCTGGGTTTGTCCGGTAATTGACCACATGAGCCGCACCGAGAGCTTTGAGGCGAGCCGCCTTTTCTTCTGTCGACGTAGTAGCGACCATAGTAGCACCAAGTGCGACACCGATCTGCAGAGCGGCAATGCTCACACCACCTGTGCCTTGCACCAGCACCCATGAGCCCGGTCCCGCTTCCTTACCCTTAAGTCCACGGAGAGCGTTCCACGCCGTAGCCCAGGTACATGTCAAGGTGGCCGCAGGCAACCATTCCAAAGACTTCGGTGCGTGGACAAGAGCCGTTTCCGAAAAAACGCCCCAAGACTGGAGTGTGCCATCGGCCCCTTGTCCGAGGCACGCAGAAACATCTGCAATGCCCGCGAGCGCATCGTCACCATTGGTCTCCGCTAGTTTTGGCGCAACATGGGTAACAACCCTGTCTCCTGGGCGGACACTGCGGACGGAGGACCCGACGGCCTCCACTATACCGGCTCCATCACAGCCGGGAATGATTGGTGGCGTGATCGGTCCGTTGATGCCCTAACAGAAGGTCAGCAAGGATATGATGTTTCGGGATAACTGGGGCGTACCACAGGACCGGAAATTACCAAGTCGCGATAGTTGAGGCTAGCAGCATACATCTTGACAAGGGCTTCATTTGAAGCCAGGCTATGAACTGGTGGTATGCGGATGTCCTGTTGGTACTCGAGCGAAGTCTCGAAGCCTTCTTGGCCCGTCAAAACCCATTGCCTGGCCGTTTTTCACACAGGATAGAACGGTCGTGTAGTTTTTCAAGGAGGAAAGCGAAGATCTGTAATACTGAGGTCTGGGCAGAAAGGTTCCACTGGAGATCTAGGGTACTATTTAAACATTGTTCAGAGAGCAAAAGCCCTGTATGCGTGGCATCTAATTTTCCTAATTAGGAAAATCAGATTTGGAAGCCCTTGTGGAGCTTTCAATCACATCTGTAATTGGCTGTTTTATCATCTGGAGTAACATCACTAAATGTGATTTAGTGCCAACAGACAGCCGGGCACTTTCAATTCGATCATCCTTTCAACCCACGCTCAGCTGTAAACCATGATTACGTCTAGATTCGAAATCCGTATTTGTAATCCGCCGTATATCACAGTCAAAGCGGTTGCTGTTATTCAAGAGCTTCCAATAGAGCTTTGAGCATTGATAGTGGCAGCATCGTCGTGTAATTCCCGCCAGAGATCTTCGAATCCCTTAATAAGACCGGCATCGCACACAAACCTCTTTTGCAGGAGACTCAATGGCTCATGCCAGCCACGTAGTCGCATCCATTGCACAGCCCTCGACAGTCGTTTGACAAACCATGTCCTTGTAAGCGAGCCTTTGTCGGCAGCAATAGCCCCAATCATGAGCTGAAACGAAGTCAGATCCATGTATGAACAGCCCTTGATTGGGAATCGACACATAACTTCCTTCAGTTCACTAGCAAGAAGTGTTAAATGGGCTCCCGACTGAGAAGGCCAGAGAAGATAGAGGACCAATTCGATCGCTCGTGCGGCGGCGTCAACGTGTGGTTTGTCGCTCACTCGGAGAGCCCGTGCTTCGTGATGTAATCTAGCCAAAGGCTCTTCGATCTCTTGGGCGATAGAAGCCGCATCTAAGCCATGCCTGTGATAGGAATCGATCGCCTTCTGGAGCTGAACGATACTGTTACAGATTGCTGCTAGGTTTGCCATTTTTTCGTCATGGTAATTGCCCAATGCGTGGATGATATTTTGATGATAGACTCGCGGTAATTTGAAAATGCTGTTGATCGAATCTCTACTCGAATGGTCAGCGGGATTAGCTTAAAAGACTAAGGACGTACAGACTGAACAATAAGATCTAGAAACCATGATGGAACCGAATGTGGATTTCGAGATTCCCTGTCCTCAATCATTTGCGCCAGTCCGTCGATGTGAATTTTCCAGGCAAGGTCATCATGTGCCAGAAACGCGCCAAACGCCATTGTGACCACAGCCCCGAGAACGCCGTCCGTGCGAGTACTTGCAGAGGTGATTCGCTGCTTGATAAGATTGACGGCTGTATATGAGTGACGATCGGCTTGACATTGCCATGAATGATCCGGTGACCATTGCTGAACCGCTACAGCCATTGATGCTTCGACCAGTGCCGGTTCCGACACAATAAGGCTAAACCAGGCCGCTTCACTAGGGCTGCCTGGCGTGTGTCTGCCTTCCAGGTAGACAAGTTTCTGTAGCTCATGAACTATATATACTCAGCCATTTCCAACACAATATGGAGAACATGTACATACGGGCTGTGGTATTGGCTAGACTTGGGTGGGGCGATACATGTAGTAAAGCGACGCCCTGCTTGCTTTCCACGGGGCTGTTTCTTCGTCTTCTTCTTTTTAAAGGCCTACTACAATCCCTCTGTGTTGCAAAAGTTCCTCTAGATTCTATATCGGCTGCTGTTGTGCCAACTATCCGCTGGCGCCTTTTGCAAAAATTAGTTTTTGTGATATGTGCTCTCATTCGTTTGGCAGCCGGCTGTGATAGGCTCGACGCCCCTGTTGTGTTCAAGAAGGTAAAGTTCGTGGGTTCCATTTTCTGATGTCGTCACCTTGGTAGGAAACGGGTTTCGAAAAGGCTTTAAAGGCTGGAGTTGGCAACCATAACAGGGTCAGTTTGAGATACGCTTAGGCCAGCCGGTACGGAACTGATCAGGTCTTCTTCCACTTGATATTTGGCTCCCGATGAGTGCTTCAGAAGATAAATGTATAGTCAAGACGTTGCCTTTCCGTCACCGATTTTCATATAAGTGTCTGGGTCGGTCTCACAAACGATGCTACCCGCGCCCTGTCTAGGTTTTCTAAAGAAATGTTGGAAATATATATGCGAGGTGTCCAATGTGAAGGATCGCCTGCATGGTACTAATACGAGCAGGAATCCTGCCGAATATCGGATACCTAGGGTACCGATGTTCGCACCTAACTTTTACATGGGAAGGCATGTCCCCATGCCTCTATAAAATGGCCTGTGTTTCCCATAGTTATTGAAGAGAGGGAGAGAGACTTTTATTAATTCTGATTCACACCTATCAAACTGCACGAGTTCTGTCAGGAAATTCAATGTCCTATATGAACACTTGACTATCCCTCCAAGAGGGGTCAAGACATTGCTTGGATTAGCGTGACTGCTGATCCTATGACGTTTCCTGGAGGCAGCTCTGTCTCCCAGGAAGCATGGATTAGCCCCAGGCTTAGGAAAACGGAAGCTCCGGTCAAGGCTCGCTTCCTCACGTGCGGGGTAAGATTATGAATCAAGAGGATTAAAAGAGTAATAATCAACAAGTTTAATAGTTAATTCGGATCAGGTGGGTACATACCACAACCCTTTCACTAATTTCAAGAACATCCAAGAACTGATAGTCCCGTGCGATTGGTGCCCACTTCTCGACTTTCGACGGTGCTTCTAAGGTTTCCGGTTTCCTCATCTCGGTGCTGATCATGTATAATGCTTACATGATCACAAAACCGCAGATGCATCCGTGGTTTGGCTGGATTTATTGGATTGATCCTCTTGCCTATACAGTCGACGCCCTATTACTGCAAAAGCAGTTACTAGAACTGAAATACATGGAAAGCCTTTTCTACTCCAGCCAAGAAACCGGGAATGGGTCACTTGTATAAAGTGTCTTAGCTCTAGTGGTTGGGCCCTTCCGCCTTGCATTATCTTCAAAGCATATTGAGGGCCGGTACGAGGTGAACCTACCTGCAGATTGGATGGAAAAGAGACTGGCTGGGCTTCCAATGACGTAGGTCTGCGCTAGTTAAAACATATATTTATACCTGCTACTACTAGCCGACCTACTAGTAGATATCTCCTTCTAGTACCCGATGGGGATGGGAGCCATTTAACGCCTCAGTTCGACGAGATATGCATTCAGAAAGATATTATACCAATGTTCATACCTGCGCATTCATCCCATTTACTTCAGCCGCTTGATGTAGGCTGCTTTTCACCATTAAATCGCGCGTACGGGCGGTTGGTAGAGGACAATGAAACTAGGCTTCAATAATATCGATATATTAGACTTTCTTGAAGCATTTACTCAAGCACGGGCTCTGGCTTATACTACTAGTAATATCTGCATTGGATTCTCAGCTAGTGGTCTTATTCCCTTCTAGACATGAGCGCGTGCTTATCAGCTCAATATAAAGCTTCAAGCAACAACTCTAGTCAGTAGATCTAGTAGTAGGTCTACTAATTCAGCACCTAAAACACCGCAAAATCTCAAGCAATTGCAGAAACAGAAACTACATCAAAAAAGCTGCGTCGAGCACGTACAAAGAGCCCCGACTCGCCTACTAAAGCCGTTCTAAAGCAGCTTATCAAAGGATGCGAATTAGCAATGAACGAGGCTACTATTGCATGGCAAGAAGCCAGAGAAATACGCGCTGCGCATGAGCGATTAATAGAAAAAGAAAAAGCACTCTACTAGACAGATTGCTTTAGAAGTAGGGACTTCAGTCCAAGAAGCTCGAGAGCTTACAGTGAGTATAAATTCTACTAATGAAGCTATATCTACTATATCAGCAGCTATAGCCCCTGCAGTAGAAACTAAGTGTGTACGCGCTCCACCACAGTGCTCTGGGTGGGGTATACGGGGCCATAGAATTCCTCAATGTCCTGATCGTCAGAATGCTTAGATTATCTTAGAAATGCAAATTCTTTTGCTGTGTTGAATAGCTTCATTTTTAGAAGGCAGAAGGCGCGTGAAGCTGTGCAGCTCGTACTAGTAGTATTCCTCAGGCTTTTCGTGGCCGAACGCCGCATTTAGCCCCTTAGTAATCATAACTGTGCAGATGTCTGGAGTACTGCTATGAGACTTTGCCAAAAAATTTTATGATCTAAGCAATTAACAATTTAGTAATGTCTAGTTTTGTTTATTGTCATTAATGCCGGGCGGTGGTCGTAGGATATTTAAATTGTCCCATAGAAAGGAAGCCAATTCTTCAACATATAGACTGAGCTTTTACGATCGCAAAGACCATTATACGTCAGATGAACAGGGTTTTGGGTAAGTTTGGCATTGGCAGACAACGAAGAATATTTTGTGATAGAATTGTTCTCTACACTTCGTAGCCTTGGTCATTACAATATAACAAAGGTCATGCCGTGTACCATATGAACAAATCTCAGGATACCAGGGCTTAAACCTATATATCCTCCTATTATTGAGTTTGGACCTGCTATGTTAAATTTTAATAATGTCTAGAGTTGACATAGCATTATGATGGGTCTGGTTGTATCTCTTATGTTATTGTAATTCATCTTACTCCCATTTCAACTTTTCAGTATCATGCTATTTAAGCTCAGAACAGAAATCTAATATAGATGTAACTATATATTGATGAGTAGTAGATCTTGACACTTAGGGACTGAAAACATGTCTGTATATGTTAAACATGGCAGGCGATTTCGGGCGGCCCTGTACTGCGCTATTGAATGACGTGGTGTAACTAGAAGCCGACTTCATCAGGAACGCTAATAATAAGAAATCAAAACCAAAATTACAATGCAGTATAGTGTGCTCAAGTAATTCAACCTTCATCTAAATCCCCAAGTCCAAAGCCTCTAGGGCAAACAAACCTCATTATCTTTGTTCAACCCAACTGCGGATATCATTTACAAAACGACGGGCGACACCAAGTTTCACTCCATGTTTAATAAAAAATTCCGGGTCTCTATCTTCTTGGACCTGCTTAAGATCGGGACCGTTGGTCAATGCCATATTATGGGCTTTTCCAATGTCATCCTTAAGCGTCTCAGAGTCTATTCTTGACTGCTGCCAGCGGCTATATTCCTTCGCCGCTGTATCAAGTGGAAGATCAGGAATAAAGAGTGCATCGACCATGTCTGGACCTGAATGTGGCAACAGAAGTGGGGTAATAGCTGGTGTGGGGAGCACAGGTACCTGAGGCGACTGTGCCGATAGAAAATTGATGTTGATTGGCAGACAGGATGAATCGCCTGGGTGTCGTTTTATCTTTGCTTGCCGTTCATACCACTGCTGCTCCTCAGCGTAGAGCTGCTCTTGGATCTCAGGAGGCATATCATCGTGAGTTTCGAGCATATGACCATCCTCCACTAAACGGATAAGGCGTTTCAAATGGTGCGTCAAGAGCTTGTAATGTTTCTTGCCAACAGGGTCCTGCCCACAGTACCCATTTTTCATTTTCACACGGTGACCCAGAACAATACATCTTCCTGCATACATCCCGCCAGACAAAGCGCTGTCCAGAGACACTTTCGGCATCAATCTGGATATCCCGTTCAGCGAGCATCCTTTTTGTCACTAATGTAGAAGCTCTTTTATCTCCTCTTTTTGATGAAGTTGGGTAGCTGTCCTCTATATGATTAATAGAGATTTGTAGTGTGATCTGCTTGGCAAGGCGGAATAGATTACTCCACATCAGGAATTGCTTCTCTATAACAGTCCATCTGATATTAGTGTGTTCAAATTGCTGGTAAAGATCCTGCTGGGACCCATCTTTTACGGAGGCCACAATGGATGTGTTATCCAGTCCAACCCGCCGGGTGTGATTCACCTTACGATTCTTGACATTTTCAGCAGTATCTTTTAGAATATTTTGCCGGAATTTGCTTGATCTGATTACTAAGTCTGGCTCCGTAACCTGTGCAACAACCTGGCTGTTGAGTGTCACCTTCCAATCGACCCGATAATGAATATAGATGGGTGGCTGGTTATTATAGACTCCTTCCTGTTGCCAGTCTACAAATGGGAGGAATTCTAATTTGTCAGTCTATGGCTGCTGCAAGGTAGAAGGAAGGTCATTTGATGTGTGTACCAGAGAGGGACATATAACAGAGGGCGTGGGTGTACGACCGAAGTTACCAGGGGCGAGGCAATATTCTGAAGTGCTATTCCAAGGATCGACCGGCTGAAACTGGGAGGCATCATCGATCTCGAAAGGGCAGGATGACATTGCCGCAAAACAATAACCAGCACTGATCCATCTAGTTAGTGTCATCAATGTTAGCCTTACGCACAAATGCCCAATAAGATATCTCGTATAGGAAAAGCTGCAGCTAACAGGCCAAGTAGAAAGATTAGCTGGGGCATAGGGTTTTGTGCTACCACGGTTGTGCTCTGCGGCACGGCCCTTGCTTCCTCCCGTTGGAACGGCTTCCGAAGATACCAGATTTCTGAGGCAGGTATGTGAGAAGGGAAAAACACAGATGTTGACAGATTGCCACAGTCGTGGGGCACGTGCCTCAGATGTTTCATTTGTTTGCACCCAAGGTTCTAGTCTTCTAGACTCCTAGTCCCTGTATTACTTTACGCATACTGTAAAAAAACGTTTCAGGTTTTCCTTGAGAGGCGCTAGTAGTACACTAAGCTAGTAGTACACTAATTGCCTTTGTACTAGTGGTTTTGGCTTAGGCCTTAGGAAACAATTTAGAAAGTCTGGGGTGGGTAGGGTAATTGTGCAAGCTACTATATACAAAGTTTTATATGAAAAGTTAGTAGTTAGTTAACCACTCAAGAAACCTGTAATATAATCACAACATGAGACAGGCTTCGCGTGTCAGGCCCCTGGACCTGAGTATATAGTACGCTTGCTGGAAGATCTACTGATCTTCCATTGTGCCTTTTTAGTGCAGTGGGAACTAGCTAAAGCAATCACGCTGGTCCTAACACTATTCGCGCGTGTTGGTTAGTAAACCAACTAACATAGTTATGTGCACGAGAATGACTAAACGCCACGACTGACACTGTACTTACCTTCGTCCGCCCTATATCTGTCTGTGAAGAGTAAAGTGACGGCTCTGGCTGCACGGAGAGCAGAACGATGTCGACAAAATCCAGAAGTCTCATGCAGCAGATAAGGGATATGAATTCGGAAATCTATGTCGACGACGCAGGAAGGCAGGCTTTGGAGAATCAGTAGGCGCTTTCTTCGTCATAAAAGAGAAGAAAAGTTGTGGGCTAACCAGAGCTGCCCAGTTCCAAGACGAAGATTCATAATCGTGAAAAAAAACCTGAGGAGCAAACTTTTTAACCAGCACAGTTAAGAGATTCGGTTTACCTTTAGAAGGGCCTGACCTAAACTAGAATATGTTCCGTGGTCAAAAATAGGAAAGCGTCCCATGTTATAATGTTTAGGGATTATTGACAAGTTCATGGCGCAATCGGTACTAGATGGATACTCCGGGGGAGTCTCAGCAAGGAACACCAAGGAAAATACGGGACACGTCATACAGGCACTGCTGAGATTTAATATTGTTCAGTTATAATACTCATCAGTTGTATCTATCATCTAGACAGGAGATTTCCTTTGGAAAGTCAGTATCGATCGCATTGTATTCATGTAGCGTAGATCTGCTTGTGGGCCTAGCATTGAGAACTGCCCCATAAGTTTTGTGAGGTAGGTAACTGCCGCTGGACACTTGTTTTACTACTTTTGCAGAGTGAAATCAATAACAGCAAGCAAATGGCCGCTGCGGTGAAGACAATAAATGATATTGACTTTAACCGCCATTATGAATATTCTAAATGTTCTGAAATTTTTGGTCGGCAAAATGCGTAGCCGAAGTACACTAACGATCTGTGGCCCGCAAGGATATATAATGTTTGAGTTACCGACAACTACTTACGCCAAGCAGCCTTCCTTTCCCAGCTCTGATACTCCCCATCAATCTCATGGACAACACCCTCATAGCGCAAGCAGGCACTATGCAGACTCACGGCCTCCCGAACGACATCATGTACAGATGGGTCCAATCTCCGTCATAGTCTTCTTGCCCTTTTTTCAAAGCTGGATTTATCCCACGTTGGCCAGAAAGAAAATCAACTTCTCGGCCGAGCACCACATCGGCGTAGGCCTCCTTTGTGCCACGCTTGCGATTGCATACACCACAGGGATTCAACACCTCATATACATGACTGGTCCATGTTTCAGCCATCCACTGAAGTGCCTTGCTGGGAACATACTCAACGATATCTCCGTTGGACTTCAAACGCCGACTTACGTATTTCTCGGGTGGGCAGAGATCCTTGCGATCGTGTCAGGTACCGAACTTGCTTATTCGCGGGCCCCGGAAAGCATGAAGTCGTTAGTTCAGGCTATTTTCAACTTTTTCAGTGCCTTGGGCTCGCTGTTCGGTGTCGGTGTGTCGTTTGCCGCCTATGATCCCAACATGGTCATTGTATATGGATCGATCACCGGGCTGCTACTCTTTGTCACCTTTGCGTTCGAATTTGCCTATTTAGTCAGAGACAAAGCCTCTAACTGAACAGGAAAATCCGTGGACCCAAGAAGGTATCGCAAATAATTCTGGCGTCATTACATGATTGAGAATTGTGATCGTGGTCTCAGTACACATTGAGCAAGGAAGGGGGGAAAGTTTTGGTAGAATAAGAGTCAAAAGACTGTAGGGAATTTTCAAATGCACTTAAAAAGACAATTGAAACGGCCAGTTGATATTCTGTTACTTGAGTAATCACACGGTTCCTTTGTGTCTTGTACCTTGTCTAATGCGCCCTTATCCGCCAGCCTCCAGACCTCTCCTTACTTGCCCACTACATTCTGTTTCTACGGCCTTGTGAAATTTGGAGTTGCAGGCGTTTCTTGGAGTTCTGAATTGTGCAAGGACTAGCTGTCACAAGATCTTATTGATTTCACAGGTCTGTATCTGACGTAGCTTTGTTCCACCATTGTTCATATACATGTTATCCACTAGATTTGGGTACTAAGTGTTAATGTTACTTATTCTCCGCAACTAAGAAGATGCTGATAGGTTATTTAGGACCCATTTCACTCCATCAACAACAATTTCCGGCTGAGTCATCTGGGCAAAGTGTCCACTCTCGGTGGCGAAGACAAGCTCGCTCTTCGTAGAGAGTTTCAAGAATTCCTTCATGAGACCCTCATTCTTCGCATCGACAGTCTTGATCAACTCTCTCACATGGCTCCTCTGCTCCTCGGTCCCGTTCCCTTTAGCAACGCCCGCCTTGTACAATCCACTCCAATCCCTGCTTCGCGTGCCCCCAATCACATAAACCGGTTTGTCTCCAACCAGTGGTTGCTTCTTACTCAGCTCCTTCTTCCGCAGCGTCTCGAAACTTGGCATGTAGTTCTCGAACGCCTCCTTGCGCTCAATCAGCTTGAACTTCTCGGTAGTTTCCGCCGCCCTGAACGCATCCCACTCCTCCTGCGTCAACTTGTGCTCCGCCTCCACGCCCCAGGCAGAGTATGGTTCAACACCCGCGGCAACAGTCCAGAGAATTGGATCGTTCACGTCCATCACCAATGGCGCTGTCTCATGGTTGGCGTCCACAAGCACCAGACCAGCGATTTGGTCGGTTCCCTTTAGGGCGATGTACTCGTGCGTGAGCACGCCGGCCCAGGAGTGCCCCACAAGGATCAGAGGGTTCGGGATGGGCGCCTTTTCGATCAGAAGAGAGAGCTCCAGAGTAACGTTCTCCGCCGAGGGAGCGAGCGGCGAGGACTCCGAGTTGTGATAGCCGGAACGGTCGTAAGTGTAGCTTCGCAGCGAGGGGCCCAGCAGCCGCACCACGGCTTGCCAGTTGAGGGCATCGCTTGCCACACCCGAGATAAATAGTACGACAGGATCTTTGGAGCTGCTGGGCTCTGGGCCGTGAGTGTAGAGAGCCAGAGAGTGAGTGCCGATGTTGACGAGGCGGCCGTTCGAAGGGAGGGTTGAGGAGGCCATTGTGGGGTGATGGTTTTATGGATTCTTAAGGTTTGTATATTTCTGATGAGGGGTTTGTGATAATTGTAAAGGATTAGGCCTATCAGAGGCTATATCTAAGCGGTGGATCCATGGATTAGTCAGAGCCTATTCTCTAGGGACCCGCGTACAAATTGGTGTACTAAAAATAGGGACGATAAATGGCCAGTCTGATAGTTGAATAACATCATGGTTCAATAAGCTCCTTTGATCATTAGAATGATTGGTGTGTAGTTGATACACCTATATCGCAGTTCTCTATACCGAGACTACCCTAAAGCTCTTCCCCCAATATTTACAATATTCAAGGCCGTTCACCAGCTGAAGCAGTTGCAATATATCGCGGTATGAAGTGGCAGAGTGATGGAGGGGTAAAGTGATGGAGGGGCAGAGAGTCTCTGAGAGGGAGGAGCCCAAGAGGATCGCCAGTTGGCGCTTCATCTGGGTACATCTTTAGCGTTGCCGTCTGGCCCACAAGCCCCTTGTACGGCCCTGACGGCCTTGTGGGTCGTACCTGAACTCTTGCCTGGGCCGGCACTCGATTTAACGTGGTCCCACATCCGTGATTTCGTGTTTAGTTTGCGTTGCGTGCCGTGGTATCATGTTAAGCGCACAATTGTTGTTGATTTAAACATCGCCTTACGTAACAGATACGTTGACTTGTCTAAGGAATTAGCCTGTGATACATGTATCTATGTCAGGACCATTTGGGCGTGGATGACGATGCAGCGATAACCAAGTCATCCTTGCAAATAGAGAAAATTTACTTATCATGCTTCATGTAGATTGAGCGTTCAATAGCGCCATTTAGATGGATTATGGGCAGATGCCCATCAACTGCGATGGCGAACATGGGCAGCGAAAATTGAAAAAAAAAAAAAGAAAGAAAGAAAGAAAGAAAGAAAGAGATATCCCACCTGAATTGCCTCACGGGTGGAGCAGAAAGAACGATGACCACAATTTCCTGTTTCATTGGTGATCCCATCTCTTTGTTGAGTGGGCAAAAGCTGATGATGGTCAAAAGCACTACGAGGGAAAATAGACCTTAGTGCAACTCTAGCGTAGTGCGTTTTATTGAGGTTCCTTACTCAGGCTACTCATCCCTCTGCTCAGACCCTGCTCAGTGATCCGCTCAGGGCGCTCAGGGCGTGCTCAGGTCTACTCAGTGAGCAAAAAGCGGCGAGGGGTAGTACTAAAACGGAAAGTGAAAGCCTTCGAGCTGTCTGGAAAATCCGGTATGTATGTATATTTACACGCCCCCATACTGAAGTGTAATCCTATGTAAAATAAAATTGGCTAAAATACTATATTCACAATAGAATTGTGGATTTCGAATAAAGATTTTGATAATAAATACTATGAAGCTTTATATATATTCAACAAATAAAGCTATTCAACGCTGCTAATATACAATTCTCACGGTCGGTTAAGATGGTTTGGCCAAGGTCGACCAACCGACCAAATAACCTACACGCGCTAAGCCGAAGTAGGTATAGCCACTGATATTGGCGCCAAGCATGGTTAACCTACGTTAACCGACTAATTTTTAGCTTAACCGTGGGTAGGCATAGGAATTCCATTAACCTAGCCATAACCGCTCGGGTAGGTATAACCATCCCTATGAACCATAACCTAACCTAGCCATTCGCCCAGACTACCAGCAATGTCAGGTCACATGACTGGATTATTCGTTGCCGGTTTCGCCGATATAGTATCGCTCTTTTCCACCGATACTATTACGAGTAATTACTTGTAGCCTTTTTCTTTGCCGGTACTATCACGAATAATACTGATTCTCGCCGATATAGTATCGTGAACAGCCCTACAGCTTGTTTACGTGGAGGAACATGGATGTGATAAACAGATTGAGTTTAGATGAATGGGTTGGCCCCCTCTCGAAACAACGCCGATTCAAGTATCTAAGTTCCACCGTGACCAGAGATATTAGATATTTGCCTAAATGTTCTCAAGATGGGCCCCTTCGCTCATCGGGTGAAACGGGCCTTAGGATGCAAGTGCTTTATATGCTCACTCCCGTAGTTTATGAACCTGGGTAAGGAACTGGGCGGTTTTCCCTAGCCCATAACTTCTCCTCCTCACTCTTATACTCTGGAGGTATCAACCCATTCACCTTCCACAGCTTTCTGGGAGTCTCATCAACATGAAACTCCCAGTCGTATCCCTTATCAGCAACGTGGGGTTTCAGAATTTGGTCGATGCGGGATGTCGTTCTTTTGTAGGCAGCATCGTTGTCCGCCGGCAAATGTATGGCGATATGCTCGATAACGACGCGGATGAATGGCCGGTCTTTCTTGACCTTTCCGCCAACCCAAGTGTCGTTGACCGGCAATTTCATAAAGTTTGCAACCACATAGAATGCAGGGAGACCCACGTCCGTATACATTTTCGTAATATCTTCGGTGAGGGCTTGCTTTGAAGCATCATCTTCGAATGTGCCGATTGGGTGGAAAATAAGCCAAAGTGGCATCTTGCCTGTTGATAGGGAACTTCTTCGAGGACTTTTAGAAGTGGCAGTGAAAAGATTTGCTCAATGAGTTCGAGAGTTTCGTCCTTCGAGATGAAACCCCCACAGTTTATACCAGCGACTTCCGCCTCCGGAGTGACCTTGTTCCTACCTATCGGTAAATCTTCACTGAAGATTTTAAAATTAGCTCTATCTTCCGCCGGAATTTCATACTAATCTGCGCAAAGATATGATTATGCTCAGAAATACAGGGACCGCGACATCCCGGTACTACCCCACATTGAAGCTCTATTTTCAGCCAAGTTTCTTTTGGAGACTGGCATTTAGCTACCGGACATTTTGGGCATGGTCCGAGGGCGGAATGATTATTATGATTTGCAAGGTGGGGTCGAGGATTATTGATCATTCCGTCGTCTCTTCCGCCACTGGTGGCGAAGATGGCCGAGGACAACTGCTGTCTCCCGCGTCTTACATTGGATTGTTTGTAGAAGACCAGAAACACTTGTAGAGGATATTCATCAATCAAAATCAGAATTTTTTGTTGAGAAAATGATGCCTGGGGCATCAACAGGCAACCAAGCCCTGCGCGGCTCATGTAGATATGATAGATCGTATTCTAGATATCAGCCACGTAGACATCTTTTTCAGGGGATTCTCATCCAGCTGGGAGCACACTGTGTGATGAAAAGAAACTGCACGATAGTCAAATATCCTATCTTCACCACCACGTAGCACCTCGCAACCCGTAACCCTGTTAGCTGTCTACACATGTTCAACAATTTTGTACTATTTCCACGGAGGTGGTTCTCATCGATGAGAAACCAAGTTTTACCACCAAAACCTAATACCGATAGATCCGAATATCAAGGACCAAAATGGTCACTTAAGGTTTTATAAATCTGGCAGAGCCTAAATACTGAATGTCTGTCAATGCAGGCGCCTAGCCGGTAATGCAGAATCTAGGTCCTAACGCCGTATTCCGCAAAGAGTCAGAATGCTTAGTAGAATAGACCTATTGTCCTCTTGAACCTTACTCAGTCCCCTGGTTCAACTCCATCCTGTGAAATACAGTTGTAGTTTTACAGATTATGCGAAGACCTTCCAGGGGGATCTCATTTACAACCGCCTCGGGTCTTTGTGACTGACCAAAGTAATTGGCCCAGCTAGCATATGTAACAATGATGGATCTAGTGAAAGGAAATTTGCTTAGCCTTTCTACAAGAGCGGCCATTATGCAGACTAGTCTTCTTCGTTTCTATCTTTCTTTGCTGTCTCTTGACTTCTTATATTGACTTTCCTGGAAATGGGATCACGCAGAAATAAGAGGCCTAGACAAGAGACCCAACACTTTGATCTGCATTGATGCCTCATGTAGATTCATTATCACCAGCTCTAGCTCAAGGACTATACATTTTGCAGAAGTGCAACTGTACAGTACACCCCGTCAGTGTAACCGCCAGTACACATAGAATGCTTCCCAGGAATACATCGATGTAACTAATATCACCACAAGCTGATGAATTCATCAACCCCCTGTTCCATTCGGCGGCAAGCTTCCACCCATAGAGCGCCGCAATATGTGCAATTAAATATCCTTTTGGAAAGCCAATTGCTGGTCCATGACCTCGTGTACAATGGAGGACAGAGAGCGCCACTTGATACCAAGCTCAGTCTCGGCTCGAGTTGTATCCACAGCCCAGGAATCGCCTTCAACTCCCTCAGCCAACTTGAATGGAACACCAGGATAGTCCTTCTTCAGAATATTAACAACATCTTTCCAAGAAGCTTTGTTTCCAGAGAGAAGATACTTGGATCCGTCGGGCACTCTATCATCCAATGCCTTAATATGCGCCTCCGCTACGTCTTTGACATGGACTGCAGTTATATTCCCCAATGCCTGTCCAGTCATGATAGTCGCAAACAACGCTCCATTGGTACCCTTGGCACCTTCCGCGGTCGTTTGAAGCACATTATGACCGTACACAAAGGCTGGGTGAATAGTTACCAGCGCAAAATGAGGTTTTACCTTGTTTTTGAAATCCCAACTAGCGTTATTGGCAAGCATTTTCGAGGCTTTATAAAGTATCATGGCAGTTGAGAAAGCGTCGGTTCCAGCAAAATTAGCGTTCTTATCAACACTCAGATCCCAGCCGTTCTCCTCTGTTTAAATTACCATCAGCAAGTTCGAATATAAGGACAGGTGAACAAATGCTACTGCCTACCTCTAATAATCCCTCCTTCTGGTATTCCACTCATGGGGAAGAGGGCGGCAATGGAAGAAGTGATGACAACTTTCTTGATGCTTGGAACTCGAGCAGCTTCCTTCAGAATGGCCGTTGTTCCTTCAATGGCAGGATTAAAGTAAGAAGCTTTGTCATCCCCATGTGGCAATGGAGAAGCTAGATGGACAATATAGTCCGCACCGTCCAGCTTGCCAGCGAATGCAGACTGCTGCGTAATGTCGGGCACTACCACAAACTCTAACCGCTTGGCATAGTTCTTGAAAGTGTCCTTTAGATGTTGAATCTGCTCCTGCTTCCGAACGCTTATCCTGAGGCGATACCCCGATTGTAGCGCTTGCAAAGCAGTTGCGGCCCCTATGAAGCCCGTGGCACCGGTGATGAAGATAAGTTTGGATGACATGTTCGATGTTCAAAACAAATGCGGACAAAAAGCTTTCAGGGACCTAGTTATTTGAGTATTCCCTGCTCAGCCGGCGACCAAATACCAAGTCTGTGACCTGAGCTTGGAATATATACTACTAATTTATGCTGGGAGGATGACGTCTTTGGACGGGTTGTAGATGATTATTATCATTATTATTATTAATAAATTCCTCAGGCTGTGCCCGGCCATGGGCTGCGTTGTAGATAATCATGCCGGACATGTTCAGTAATCATGATGACTAATTGACTATCCTATAACTAGTTAGTTAACTATTGTCAACCAAAATAACCACTATCTCGGAGATAAAGAGATATCCGATTAATCAGCCATTGCCATGACGATATATAACTTATTTCTACCGATTTCTATGATTCTAACTATATGACAATTTTTCCTATTTTGGCTATTGATATACGTGGCCAAAATGCTCAGTGATTAGTATTTAGCTGCCCAGCTTGCTCTAGTCATTCAAGAGAACAGACCCTCATGCATTGATCTCTTTGGCCATAGAATTACTAGTGTATTCCGAATACTATATATGTTGACAACTATTATTACTGGCAACTGCTCCGGATTCGCCAAGGTAGACGACAGACAGATAATCAGATAATCATTCATGAGGCTCCGTTGCATGTCTTACAGTGATTCTCGAAATCGGTCTGACCTTCAAACACATGATGATTATTTTCTGCAATCAAGAATGACCTGCTTTGTATGGTAAAGATAAGACACATGACTACCATTTGCGGAACCCGCCATCTAGGACTCTTCACCTGCAGCGCTGAATAGCGCAACAGACCATGCCTCTATCTGGATGAGAGCGGATGGCACCCCCTCCCATCTATAGGTAATCAAAGCGCGTCCTCACCCCTAGAAGCCCTGGCCAGGGCTGCGCCCAGCGACTGGTGCTTCCTCTACTCCTCGTCAACACGTAGTGTCCAGAGTTGCTGCCTCAAGCATGTATTTAGCTAGTTTTAGTGGGAGCCCTCTTAGGTAGCACGTCCAATTGCCCCCCGAGTCACATGCCACGTGACCCGCCGAGTGCGTTGGAGGCTTGAAGGGTCTGGTATTCAGGGGTGTGGTTGCACACCGGGAAATAGGCTAAATAAGTTAGTTACTACTGAGATGCTGACTAAGGTAGTGGTGACCGGCACCCGTCAACAGGGGTAGAGCCCATGTTCCAACTGAGTGACGTTGAATAATACCAACCAACCAACCAACTCTTCATATGCCGCTTACTAGAAATGTTGGGGCCACTCCACCACCTAATCGAAGGAAAGCCGGAACATCGCGAAAATTCCAATGGTACTGCAGATAACTATATAGAGCTCAGTTCTCCCTGAGCCTCCTCTCAAGAACAGATTTGAAAATATAAGAGAGTTATAAACGTGATCCAACACAGTATAACTTGCTAGATTGAAGATGCAACCATACAAACTCTGCCATTTGTGCACCCAAGTGCGATAGTACCATCTTGGGCTGGTGGTGATTCGGGCTGGTAGTCAGGAGGGAGCCACAACTCTCTCTGATTCTTAATAGTAGCCCACCGACCTGCCCGAAGAGATATCTCAGTCTTTCTTGTAGAGGAATTTGATGAGAAGCTTTTATATCAGACTTGGATATCAAAAGAACCCAGGTTGGTAATGAGTTGGGGCCTGTTTTTGGAAAAGGAAAATCCAATGGTGGTAACATTCTCGTCAGTACTCAGAGTATGCTTGAGGGCGCCAGTGGTAGGGTCCCAGAGCTTGATGGTTCGATCATTAGAGACGGACGCCAGCAGCTGGCCATCTGGTGAGAAGGAAACTGACTGAACTGGATCCGAATGGCCCTCTAAGGTTTGTAATTCTGCACTCCAATTTTCTTCCACTCTTGGGCCACTAGCTAACCATTCAAGAAGTTCTCGTTCAAAATTCCTTCTGATTAACGCTTTTTGTGGTGTGAAAATTAGGCCAGAGCTGTACACCTACAGTGGTGCCGTATCAATGATATTTGCAAATTTTAGGATAAATCTGCGAGCATCCGAGAGGAAAAGAGATATCGTATTATTTGATGTATCCTATATGTCAATTAATGTTAGCCGGTCAGCTGCCCAGGAGCAAGTATGATACCCACCTTTGTCAGTGGAACCAATTTATCCAGAGCATGCACGGCTTCAGATATTATTGCTGAAATGCTCATCGACCCCAGCCAATGAGGAAAGTGCTCTTTCAGGAACGGGAGGACTTGGTCGAGGCTCCTGGCTGGCGCTGAGCATTGGGTGGGGGTGGTAAACCTAATAACGACAGGCGTACTGAAGGGCAGGCGGGAGAAATCTTGCTATGGAGGCAGGGTCTATCTCAATACGGCTTGTCCCATAACTTGATAACTCGCAAATATTCTTCCTGAGACAACGACCCATAATAATAAGACATTGTCTGGCTATGAGCTCATGCTTCTCTTTTTTATCTACCCAGAATTGGGCCGTGGACTTTTGGGCTTTTGTACGTTCATCCACCAGATAATCATGGAAGGACAAGTGTAGAATCTGTATAGGTAGATTAAGATTGCTAGATATGGTCAGAACTGAATAAAATGGGTCCAGCCGGTTGCTGATATCACCTTCCGGCACCTCAAGAAGTTCCGCAAGAGTGCTTAGTGACAGCGGAGCAGCAAGAAGAATAATCACACCAATGATTTTCTAAAACTCTTCAACGAGCTTGTCCGTACCGCTCTCATCCTCAACAAGGAGTTGATTTAAAATTGGTCGGTATGTCTTATTCATCTTGGATCCCGACAAATCCGTGAAAAACTACGTACTGAAGTTGCTTTTCGGGGATCCCTTTCCTATCGGCCACAAAACGACACACCATAGCTGTAAATATAAAAAACGGAACAGCTATCATTGCTAAAGCTTCGATTCTTTCCTCTCCAGGACAGCTGGGGAGAAGATCATGCCGGCTCTTCTGCCTTATTCTAGAGAATTCTTCTCTGAGATATAGAGTGATGTCGTGTTTTATCATATTATCATCATCCAAGTTCTGCAGGATAGTGTTCTGATAATCACTCTGGTCAATTTAATCAAACCCGAAGCGAATGGGTGACTCTGGCCGGCTTGTTAAGAAGAATCAAATTACCATATCTGTTGCCTTGTCGACCTTGGGTAAAAGCTCGAGGATGATCTTCACGTCCTCCTCCCGGTCGCACTCATTCTCATCTAGGGCGTCGATGACAATCACCATGGAGGACATCGCTTGGCCCTGATTCACAGCGAGTAATGGCTGCAATATGAGCTTATCAAACTGCTCTCGAAGCGATTTTTTCAGAATCGCAGGATCATCCTCTATGGCTTTTTGGATTCCGGTAATTATTTGAGGAATGTGGACTGCTAATTGCTTCACAATTGTTGAAAAACACTTTGTGGCCGAGCCCCGATCTCCCTCGCCTCTTTTGAGAAAGAAACTCGCCCCGAGGATGTCATTCCTCTTGAAGGATCGAGCTATCGTCCTTGTAATAATGGACTTGCCAGTACCTGCCATTCCGCTCAGCCAGAATATGCATTTGTCACTTGATCTCCAGTTCTTCACCTGCCGGAGCAAATCTGTCCTCGTTCCAGGAAGGCATCCGTCCTCATGTTGGTCCATAAAGGAGTTAAAGAATACACCTTTGGCGATGGGCAGGTTTAACATGGCAACTGCTTCGTGCACTTTTCTCATGTCCATCATCAATTTGTCGGTGTGAGTTAGAATGGCCGTCTGCTTCGGTTTTTCGGTGGAGGTGCTGGTCCAGGAGCAGTCAGTGATGCAGGTTGGACTCCTCTTCCTTGATCGAGGTCTTGAGCTGTGCAAGTTGCTGGCTTGTTACAGCCGTTATGCTCTCCACGATGTCTTTCCCTTTGCCAAACGGGAACTCGCGTTTCGATTGTCGGTTTTTCTTATGATGGGGTTTATTGCTGTTAGTTCACTGCTTTGCGGTTCGACGATCTGAGTTGAGCCCATGTTGACAGTTTCTAGGGCGCAGGGCGCATTCAGTGGGTTGATCGCTTATCGGATGTTTCAATGGATGGTCCGTTGAAGGTCGGAATTTTGACCGGTACTACCATATGATAAAGGCACGGATGGCAATATTTTCTAATTGAAGGCACAATGGGGGTCTTCGTCAGCACCTGAGCTTTACTTTGGCTGCCTCATGACGTACGGTCATCAAGTTTCTTCACCCCGGCGCAGAAAAAATGTGCAGCTCAGCGAATGCCTCCTGAAAAGTCACACCATTCTTGGACCAAGGGACTGGTGGTGTTGAGAGACTGGAAAGTGTGGGCTTTCGCTTGCTCGCTCTTACATTGTTAAATTGGCTCTGCGAGTAGTTCGAATTTCCTGCCGGTGTTAATATCCACCAACCAATCACTTTTAGAAATGGGAAGGGAGATTACGGACCTCATTTACTGACAATCTGACCAGGTGGTGATAAAACGTCTAACAAATGACACAGTTCGCGCAAACCTCCTGACAATCGGACCCAACCTCGTAGCTGCAACAGTCATGATGACGGTCTCCTATCTTTTTGGCATGGCGCAGCAACGTGCATGGTTTGCTACCGGTGCAATAACTGTTGTCCTGATTGGTTGGGTCCTCTTCGCATCGCTTGATCTCGTCGAGAAAACCGGTGTTGGAATTTTCCTTACCTACTTGATCATCTCGGGGGCTATCCTCCCGCTCCTGCTCGTTTTGGCATGGGTTGGCGCCAATAGGAGATCAAGCTCTGAGTGTGCGGTTGCACTGGGCCTGTTGTCTATGTTTCAAAACCTTGGTAGGATTGTTTCCTCGGGTGTTTATCGGAGTTAGGGTGCGCCGACTTATCAACCGGCTTTGATTACCGTCTCAGGGCATATTGCGAGGATTTTGGTGATTTGTAGTGGCATGCTGGTGATGTATGCGAGGTTGAATAGGGAGTTCGCACGGGCTGAAGATGATTCCTAGAAAAATGTTTCGAGATCTCGATATATGCTTTAGTCTTTTGCTGTGGGGCGGAAAATGTTGGATAAGGTCGTTACTTAGGGGGCTATGCAGGTTGTTTGTCCCGGACCAATGGGTTTATCTCCAGGTTTATCTCCACCAGTGTGGCGCAGGATGCATTCGTTGAATAATATCCAATCATTTAACCAACTTGGTGCCTATTCTTAGCGTGGGATGCCTATTCGTGGGGAATTATAAGTAAACTTCATCTCCAGCTAAGGCCTAACCACCGTGCATTATTGATTCATATACATTTCAACCTAGAGCCTTGATAATGACAAATCAACCATACTTTCTCCGCCTCCCTTATATCATCCGCCTCAGAATATACCGCGAAATAGGCCTCGTTGTTGACTTCGAGATTGATCTCAGTACCGGCCAGGCTGTCGGGGAATGGTCGTCCCGCGAGCAAAGACTTTTCAGGAAAGCTGAATCACGCCCAGGCCGTAACCAGGAACCATGGTTTCCAAATCAATTATTCTTTGTGTCACGTAGTGTATCTGAAGATGCTCGTCGCACTTTCTATTCCGAGAATCATTTCTGCTTCCAATATGACATGGGCTGTGGTTTGCGGAGTCTATCTAATATGGGCCGCATTGGATGGGGATCCCTAAGGCGTTTTGCAATCCGGATCGGTGCCGAGCACTGTCTCGGTCCAGGGAAGCAGGCCTGCCATGGTACGGCCGAGGAAGTCCTCGAAAATGATGGCCAACTCGAAAAGAATGGTGTGCTCGGCATGTGGAAGCAGATATGTGACCGGTTAGCAACGCATATCAAGCAAGACGACCAGCTAGAAATTCGTCTGATCTGTGGCGCCGCTACTAAAAAGACCCTTGCAGCCTTTCTAGAGCCACTGCAAAAGCTTCCCCTACTCAGAGAACTCTCCATCCGTATAGGGCCACGTCGCAACCTCGATCTCCATCAAGCTCTGATGGCCACAATAGGCCAAAAGACGAGGATTTTCATACATCAGGCGGGACCGGGGGTATTTCGATTCCTCGATCTTCCGGTGGAGCTCCAAGTCCGCATACTTGAATTCACAGAGCTAGTTGCACCTCTACCGCTAATACTGATATCATGGTACAAGCGGTTCCTCCCTCATGATTGTTGGTATGGAGCTTGTAATGCACGACCTCATCCATATCTTATTGATCAAGGATGTTGGTGTCCTGCAACACATACCGCTTTTTCTACGGCTCATCCCTGTTGGCAACTTCCAGAGACATGGTATCTTGTCAGTAAGAGCATAAGAGAACTCGCGCTGTCTGTGTACTATTCCAAAAATACATTTGAAGTTTGGTACGATCAATCAGACTCTCCAGACACCACAGCATGGACTCCACAAACATCAGGGTTCTTACACGGTTTCCCTGAATATTCGTGGAAGTATCTCCGCCGGGTGCATTGGATATTTCCTTCTTCCTTGGATGGCGACGCATTCCGTGCAAACGAGAAGGAGACAGTGGATTGGGTCAACACCATGAAAGTCATCGCCCAGTCATTCAATCTCCCAAACTTCACAGTGGAATTGAGTCTGTCTCCTCGTGCTATCAGAACCTGGGATCCAGAGCATCCAGAGGAAGTTGCTAGGAGGCTGGGACTATATGATCGGATCATCGAGCCAGTTCGGCCATTGAATGGTCTTCTCGAAGATTTCTTTGTCCATAATTACTTTCCCCTGCATGAGCCGCTGGATGAGACTCGGCTCAGTCAAGAAAGAATATTGGAGCGCAGAGTAATGGGAAGTGATTATGATAGTATGGCGCGCGGGAAGAAGTTTTCAAAACCATTTGAGGAGGATGACTATGATTATTGATATATACAGAAGTGACACAGACATATGTAGTAAAAGGAAGCAATCTAGTAAAGCTACCTCCACTAAAGAGCGGGGATACCTAATTGATTGCCAGCAGCTGGATCTTTGGTGGGTTTGTGGTGCTGAGGTGCTCCATCCGAAGATCTCCTCCAAATAGTAGTAGTAGTAGTAGTAGTAGTAGTCCTGATTGTCCTGTCCTAGCTTGCCTATATTACATGGCCGCCGTGCAGGGTTGAGCCGTCCAGCGGCTCCGTAGAACACTGCTTGCAGTGGCTGCGGGAGTAGCGAAGTAAAGTATATAACACGTAAAAGCAAAAGAAAGCAAGATAGCTCTACACCTAGAGCTCAGCCCCTAAAGCTCAACCTCAGCCTCTCTGCCCCGTACCGGCTTCCGCATCACCGGCTATGCCGTACAGCCTCATAGTTGGCCCTGTCGTGCGAAATGCCCCACTGGTCAGGACCGCGGTCCTCTTCTAGACGGAGGCCTTGGCCCGATGTAAGGTAAATAAGAGCTGTGGATCCAGCTAGAATCCTAGGTAGCGTTCTGCTTCCTGGGAGGCACGCATCAGAATCCCGTCATCCAGGGGTAAGGGCGTCAATTTGGGCTGTACTCCAGTTTGCGGATTGATGAAGTGGAGCAGCTTTTATTTGCTTAGTGCAAATACCAACGCGTGTTTGGTGGCCTAGCTTTGTGCCCTGCGACAGCTGACCTGGAGCTGGGCCACTGATTCCTCCTCGGACATGCCAGCAGCCAGGCAACTGAGGTCGTCGACCTAGCCGTAGGCTATCGTCTGCCTCAGATTCTCGGCTTCCACGTTTTCCCTGGTTTCCTGTTCCGTGCATGCTTCCATCAGGCCTTCATTGTAGAACAGGTGAAGGATCAATGAGAGAGGGCTCCCTTGCGGGATCCCTGTCGGCGTTGGGACCCGTTCGGTCAGGCCCTCAGGCATGCGGATCCGCGTGGACTGGTCAAACAAGATTGCTCTGACCCATGGAATCACCTTGCCGAGCCCTTTCCTGCGGAGGTCGTGCAGAAGCCTCTCATGAGCAGTGTTATCATATGCCCTAGTCATGTCAAGAAGAGCTACACTGACCACTGGCAACCCTACTCCCCATGCTCGGTGGATCCGATCCAGCAGGATCTGGATTGTGTGGTCTGTCGAGACACCCCTGCGGCCACCCAGGTGGGTTGGGGGCAATAGACCATAAGTCTCGATTATATAGCTAAGCCTGCGAGCTATAATAGACTCAATAAGCTTGCCGACCCTTGCGTGAACCACGATGATTGATTATTAAAGCACCATAGGATTGTATCCTACTATGATATAGATATTGAAGATATATTAAATGCGGTCTATAACCTCCGGCACCTGGATTGCCTTGTGCCAGAGGCCATTCGGGATGGTGTCCTCGCCCGGTGCCTTGTCTGCTGGTGCTGCTTTGACTGCAGTCTTGATCTCGTACTTCTCAATGGTAGGAAATTCTTGGTGCGTTAGCGTAGCTCCCACCGCTTTGTACCGCTTATATAGCTCTCTACTAGACTCTGGGTCTAGGCCTGGTCGCCACCGGTTCCCTTCAGCACGCTTCCGCATGGTCCGGTTGCAGCCGGAGCTGGCCGTGCTCGAGGCCTTACTTGAGGACCTGCTTGGGGTACAGAATTTTTCGAAAATGAGTTTCATTACCTGATTCAGTGAGTTTCGAGCTGTTTTCGAGCCCTAAATCCAACCTACGCTAGACTGTGTTTGGGTTATGCTGCTATTATGCGTAATCCTCCGGCTTACTGATGACCTGAAAATCTAAATGGAGAGAAATATAGCTGAAACGTCAAGAAATGGAAGATGAATCAGGGAGATACTGAGCATGGAATAAGGGTCGACCCATTCAAACAAGGTGTCAAGACGGATACTACGGCCGGCCAGAAGGATCAATTCAGCAATATGTGGCGTCAGGCGCCAGCTACGTAAATTAGACAGGGTTCAATCTATTTAAGAAATGGAGGTTATCATCAATTTTAGAAGTCTCGCCCGATCGTGTAGTTTCTTCTGACGTAGCATGTAAATTGGGGTTACGTACATACTGTCTAGTCAATCTCTTTATTGACTGGCGTGGACAGGATCCTTAATCAACTTCCTCTAAGTCATGAGCTTGTGGCACAGGTGAAATGCTTTTGAAAGCTATGAGGAGAGGATGTCTTTCAATGAACTGGTTTGCAGGGGTTTTCCATCCCTGTTGTCTTTGATATGGGTCAATATGTCCTTTATTATTCGGTTCAGTGACCACCATAACTGCTGAGACTCCCGGGGGGAGTTGGCCACATGTAGTTCGTCCAGGTGGCAGTGAGTTTTCGTTTAGTAAGGAGCGGCCTACTTCATTCCACTCCTTGAGTGTGTGAGAGGAAGATAAGGCATCTGGATGGTCGTGTCCCAATACTCTGGTACGAAGCGCAACGCATTGTTCCAATAAATTCAATGCAATCTGAAACTTCTTCTGAGATTTCCAGGTATGGGCCAAGTTGTTCATACTGGTCAGTGTGTCAGGATGCTCTAGCCCCAGCACCCGCTTGCAGATCTCCATTACCTGCACCTCCAGCTCTTCTGCTGCCTTCAATCGTCCTTGATCCCCGTAAATTGATGCCAGTTTGCTCATACTGGTCAGAGTGCTGGGGTGCTCTGGTCCCAGCACCTGTTTGTTGGCCTCTATCACCTGCATGTTCAGATCTTCCGCTTCCTTCCACCGTCCCTGGTTCTGGTATGTAGCTGCCAGGTTGGCCATGCTAGTCAGAGTAGCAGGATGCTCTGGCCCAATCACCCGCTTGCGGATCTCTATTACCTGCACCTCTAGCTCTTCTGCTTCCTTCCATCGTCCCTGGTTCCGGTATGTAGATGCAAGGTTGGCCATGCTACTCAGAGTGTCAGGATGCTCTGGTCC
>ML732331.1:0-76059 GCA_009176345.1 Aspergillus leporis | reverse complement strand
TCCTACACCAGCTATACCTTGAAAGAAGCAAGATATTACTATCCCAGAGTCTCAGATTGATGCGGAGGGCTGTATACCAGTAAATCGTCGTGGAAGACAAATACGCCTCCCACAACGATTCCGGGATTGAAAAAAAGCTGTATATAGCTGTACTAGTATCATATCTCTGCTCCACCAGAAAATCTAAGTATAATTTATTTAGTATGTTGCTTTAAAGCTTCATTTTTAATGCTGGTTGCCACACAGAAATTCGTGCGGCAGGTGGGGACGTGCGTCAGGTGATCAAGTACGGTATTAGGCTGACCTCTGGAATCTATGCGCCGCCACTGGACACTCGGCCCGGATTTGGCGTTTCGCTGGCCATTAAAGATTCTAAACATGCACTTTCTATGGCTGAGGAGTACAAGTTCAAATTACCTGGGCTGGAGTTAGCCAGCAAGCATATGAATGCAGCGAGAGAATACGGCGGGGAGTGTTTGGATGCCAGCGCCATGTATGGCATTCTGCGACAGCATGCAGGCTTGAGCTTTAGGAACGAAATAGCGCCTGAAAGTATTGAGTTTCATTAGTACGATGAGCCCATGTATTAGATATGCTTACATTCCTCCTTCGGACCTGGCCCGAACGCGTCGACTTGACTGCTGAAGATCAGTAATGATCGTAATGAATTACCACTTCTCGCAAGCTGGATAAATGATCAGATTTGGTGGATCTAAATACCGTTTTTAAGTTTCTGCTCATGTTACAAAAATGGAAAGAAAGAAAGAAATGAGTAGAAGAACCTTTTTGGAATGACATGAAGACATGATGCACTTAGTAAGACCGCCCAGACAGACATCACTTCCTAGCCATATCGCACTTTTTGCCGTGACATCTGGTAGTTGTTTCTTGCAGATTAGTAGGCTCTTTGAGTAGTGTGCATAGGCTCTTTGCTCATACGCATGGAGCTTTAGAGTCCTCTGTGGACGAATTGTCAGAACGCTTACTCAACCGCTTTATCCCCCTCATGTTTGTTGCTCAGGCAGAAATAGGTAAGGCAAAGGTGCTTAGAGTCTAAGGCCGGAGTGAACTGGTCCCAATCAGTGATGGCATTTGTCCGAAACTGCTCCAAAACATGGATATACATGTCCAACTGAACAGCTGCTAAAAGAGCTGCAACATCGGCTGAGAGATTTGACAGCTCGACCCGGCCTTTAGCTTGGTGTCCCCCCCTTTAGCTCCCACTGATTGAACTTCCCCCCCGCAGCATACTCGTTACGGAGGTCTAATTACACGTGAATACCGTGTTTTTGTAGAGTAGGCCCACGAGCTTTGCCAGACGAAGATTGTTTGTGAAAGGCCGCTTTTCCAATCCGTCGTGGGGTCTTCTACAGATATGTTGAACATCTTGCCGATGTTCTGGCCCAGACTATGTGAGGCCGCCCCTTGAATCGCTCGACCCCGTCATGGGAATGTATGTCTCCACAGTGGTTGTGTATCGGGTTCCAGCGAGCTTTTCAATCTCAGTCTTGTGCCCAGGGACAACGGGTATCGCGAGAAAGCCTCGATAGATGTGACAATATAGATCAAGGATCCCATGGACTTCCTGATCCGCACCTTCGGCGATTAAATGGGCTGTGCGACCTTCTTGCCAGTAGAATTCGGGAGGTCGCAGAAAGGGTTGAGGGGTTTTGAACTCCTAGCGCACAACCAAGTTCCATTGATTCAGTCGAAGGGGAAGTTCGCGATAACTTCGGATCCAATTCGCCAAGTAGGTGTAGATGATTATTTCTGATGTTGGTCGAATGGCGATCATCTTTTCCAGCCTACCACAGCCCCTGTGATTCCATTAGTGTGTCACTGCCACTGAAGGCCTTCCATACTTACGACTGGGTCACTCAGGCGACTTCCGGCGCAAACCCGTCGATATGATTCTGTTCCTTATGAAGGACGTTCTCCGTTACGAATGGAGGGAAAGTGCAGTTTCGCATTGCCCATTTTATTGGTTTGCTTGTTGAACCATTCCTGCAAAATTTCTCAATCAAGATTATGATGCCAAAGTCCGCGTAAGGATCTAGAACATCCCGTTTGCCTCTTCCAAAGATCGCAGGAGAGCAGTCAGATACGAGTCGCTCAAGGCCAGCCGGGCTAGAATTTGCGAACGCATTGTTCAAAGGGAGGACAACATTCTGGGCACTCATTTCCTCCTTGAGGGACCGATAGATCTTGACAACCGGGGAAGACGATGTCGCCCTTGGGCCACCTTTGTCGTTAGACCTACTGGGGTTACACCTCTACAAGCAAAAGATGCTGCAAATCGCTGTCTGACAATGTTCTGCTAGGGCGCTTGAATGTCTCCTATAGGTAGATCGGCGCCCGCCCATGTTGGAGAAGCGTCACTTGACGCTACGAGCGTGTTAGCTTCGTCATATTTTTTAACAATATTAAATCTACATACAGTTACTCGCTACGGAACTCGATGAAGTAGAGACCTCAATGATTGCTGAACAGTAAGATTGTATAGAGAGAGGTATTAGAAAGACGAGGCGAAAGGAAGCTTAAGTGGCGGGGGCCACCTGATACAGCAACCCTTCACTACTAGATATCTGTGGGGTACCTATGTAAGGGGAGATCCAGATTTATAGACCCATGAAAGCCCTTTGCCTCCTATTCGCTCCACTAGCAGTGTGGTTATTTAGGTTACCGACTGCTGCCTGTTCTGTAAGGCTGCGATCTAGTCGACCCGTCTTCCTGGTAATCGAGATGATCTTGTGGCTTGGCTTTCTGCTCATGAGTAGAGCTCTTTTGTATAGGTCAATGGTACCTTGGTGAAGTTGAAAGTATCGACAGAGCAGAAATTGCTTTTAGTTTGGTTCGAACAGAGTAATCGTACACATTTCACATATATTTTAGGTGGCACGTTCGTCGTTTCAATGCGATTTGTCAATTTCCCTATTACTATTATTATTATTATTGGCATTTCATTATATATGATTGACAGTTAACGGCCATCCCCCGCTGTCCATCGCATGAGGATTATCAGCAATCTCCGACCGACTCTCAATCGCCGCATGTACTTCAATCCCGTGCAATTCAATCTCCGAGCTCCCCCGCCGTGTAGAAGACTGCGCCACCACATCCCGGCTCTGGCTGGCAGTGGCACCGTGGGGATCATTGATCTTGTGGAATCCATCGTGGTGGTGCGTGCCGCTCGTATGAAAATATAGCTTCGTGCCGGAGTTCGACTGTCCTTTCGAGATACTCTTGACGGTGCCGAGAAATCCGGCCAGGAGGGGCTTCAGAAGAGGGAGACACCCGCAGATGATGGCGACGTCAAGTTCGAGAACCGTCCAGATTGACTCTTTCGCGCTGGATGCTATAGAGAAATTAGCCGTATGAGACTGGGGGCCGCAATGTCATTTTGGAAAGCTTACAGGCTAGATCTGTCACAACGAAGTTGCGGAATTTAATGAGTCGCATCAGACTGAAAATGCAGACCCTGGGATAGTCAGCGTCTATTCAGGTTCCTTAGTGCTTCGTGGGAATGAAGCATCGGAACGTACAATCCTCCTAGCGAAAACACAATGGTCACCGCAATCTTTTGACGCAAGGTGATTTTCAGCCGCCAGACTATCGGGACCGGCATCAATAAGATCGTCACGTCCTCCACCAGGGCAATGCTTACCATAGCTTGAAAGAATCTGGTTTGGCCGTGCATACAATGGCCGCCTTTCAACTTTTTATCATAGTAGAACTGAACGGGATGGCACTGGAAGACGTTGACGAGCAGAGCCACCACAGCCCACAGCGCGATGAACACGATGATGCAGTTGGAGACCAGGCGAAAGGCTGTGACCGTACCGAGAATGCGTTGAAGGAACACGATGATGGAGATTTTGACAAACGCCATGGACGGGGCCCAGAATTTCTGGATCATCCACGAGCCCTAGAGGGGGTGGTACGTTAGTGGGCTTATCTCCAAAGACGTGTTAGTGGGAGTGGACAGGGAGAGAGAACTTACAAATTGAATGCGATGTCGCTCATCGGGTAGCAGAAGGCTTGTTCGGACACCCACACCATTAAAGACCGCTGTTTGGCGCATGGTGAGTAAGGGATTTTAGGACGACACGAAAGGTCGGAACCTACTATAGATGACAAAAGCAGTGGCACAGTAGGATAGAATCAAACCAATACCCATCAAGAGGTCCTCCAGCCTCAGTCCTACGGTGGAGATGCGACATGATACCAATCGCAGGATGTATGTCAGAGTTGCAAGAGCCGCGCCCACGATAGGCACGACCGTGAGGACATTCTTTCAGTATGTGTTTTCGATGGACATTCTGTCGCGCACGGTTGGGGAATGTGGTCAACCTGAGAAGGGTAACCCGGTGGACGATCTCACTTCACTACGATTCGAATCCTTCCCCTCAGCCAGGAAAGGCCCGCCGGTGACAACGCTGGAACAATCAGTTCTCTGTCTCGATGTGATGCCAGGACGACATGGCCGTACACAAACAGGGGAATATCAGCTGTGATGGATGGCAATGGGGGTGCAGTGAGTTGTCCTATAACACTCCTCTCTTGACTTTCTTGCCCCCCCAACTTTTCATCGATAGGTCACGGAATTTTTGTATTTTTACCTTTTTTTCCAATTGTTTTAAACTCTGCGGATGCCAAGGCCCTCAAAAGGCTTATAATCTAAGACCGATGTCGTAAATCGGCCAGCCCTTCCATGGTACTAGGCCTGGGAATTTCGGGAGTGCCGCCGCTGAGATCCCCTTCTGGGGGCCGCATAAGGTATTTTTAATTAATCAATCAATCTGATGAGGGATTTCCCTGCAGTATTTCCTCGAATCAGATCGGCGATGGAATTCTACGGTCGGTAAAGATCGCTCCTGTTCGTGCGTCTCATCCTCATTCCTCGTGGAAGGTATGAACCTAACCTTTGATCAGAGGTTCTTCTACATCTCCCACGCTGCACGGCACCCGGCATAGGTAATTGTGCCTTGTTTGCCACAAATCTTATCTGATAGAGTTCAATAGTGTATGCTGGTGAGACAAGAAATCACCGTGGGCAATCTGTTTTATATTGAGTCACGCGGTGAGAGACCCAGTCATCCAAGCATTTGGGAATGCGAAGATGCGAAGATGCAGGAGGGTCCACTTTTTCTCCTTCAATTTTTTTCTTTTTGCCTCTTCGGTTCTTATTCCTGTTAAGCTTGGGTGCCGTCCAAGCCTTTGAATAATCAGGGAGCCTTGACCAGGGGAGAGGCTCCACCGGGTGGACCAACTTCGCGCACTACGATTGGATTCCCGTCGATGATATTACCGAAGAGAGACCGAAGCCCTATGAAATGGTGTTCATCTTGCGCGAGTTACCGAATGAGGAGTTGGAATTTCCAGGGCCGCCACCGCCAGGGTCACCAGTACCACCATCCATGCTCCTCATCCAACCTGTACGGTTTGTCTCCTGCCCCTACAGGATGAAATGCTAAATCATATTTGTAAGAGCAGTGAGTCTAAAGCGTGACCAAACCTAGGTCAACAACATACCTTGGAGCAAGGAACACCCGCATCAACGTTGGCCTTCGTGGACAGTTCGGTAGCCAGACCCTTACCATTCAAGGGTCTGGACTAAATCTCTGAACATTCCGAACACCCCATGAAGTGCGCCCGAGTGGTTGGGCCGCCGGTCCAAGAGGAACCTGAAGGCCTTTCTGGTAATATTCTGTGGAAACCACTTTGGCTTGGGCATAGATAGCCTCCTCATCCCCAGTCATTGCCAGTGCGTTACTCAAACTCCAGGCAGATACATAGTAATAATCTTGAAGACCCATATCACCGTCCAGAAATTTGAGAGTATCAAAGGTGCTATGCGTAGAGTTGACGGAGCTTCCAGGGATCAGAGCCAGCTTCTGGCATAAGTAAACGAAGATGGATGCTCTCCCATAGGCGGCATCCCAGTCACCGAGCGCTATTATTCAAGGTTGTCAGAGATGCACGGCATTGTAATAGTGCCAATATAGTATCGCAGTTCAAAGTATTATTGGTTAGGGAGACCGGCTAGGGCTGAATGTCGCTATACAGTGAAGAATATCAAAATGGTGCTTGGAAAAGCAGAGATAGACGGTATAACTCCGGCTAACCTGATAGGCTATGAACTAGGGAAACACTAGGTGTCTGGCATTTCCACTGGCCGAAACTGCTCAAGCAGGCTCTACATCGACATCATGACTGTGCCAGTGACGCGTCGTTGCAAAGACTTAGAACTTCCACCGCGTCACCCGTGACGAACTGTTGATCGTTAACAGTAGGAAGGACTTGAGACTTTATATAACATTAGTCTGGTTCATTCTATGTACGGACTCCTTCCCTCCACTCTATATGCTAGGGGGAGCAGCCCTATCTCGGGGATCCTAGTCGATAGGCATTCCTTCTCATGGATCAAATTTCTTCTTTCTACCTGTCATGAAATCTCATATATATCTATACTATCTAAGCAGCTACAGAATGTATTTTAACCTTCTAATACCTAGTGTACTGACACCTTCTTGAGTTTGCCTTATCTAGTCTTTAGTTAACATTGAAAGACTCATCTTCTACGGACGGTACTACGCTAATTCGAACATGTTGTGTCTTTTGCCATTATTCAAAAAAACCTTCCTTAAACTGTGAACACCAGGTCTATACTCTATCCCAAATAGCCCTAATAGTCATATCTAAAACTTGAATCTCGCCAGAGTTGAACTCACCCTTCGAAGGCATGTGTATATACATCTTGAAGACACCCGACGTTCAAGTGCAAAAGACATATCTTCTATGGAAACAGTTCTACTGTAGCGCCATAATACCTCCTAGTATATCCTATAGAGACGCTCGATATGTCTAACCTAGGATTACTCACTCTGTGGCTTGGTCCCTTACTAACAGGGCTTGCGGCGTTAGGTATAAACTATACCAATTCTCCCAATATTTTACTTAGACATAGATATTACTAGGAATGGGCGTTTTCTGACCCTGGGACACATTCAGTTTACTTTTAGGAAATGGTAGCCATCTAAACGGTGTTCCACTTGATAATATATGCGTCCCTTGTACTGGCATCCTGCCGGCGGACACGCCAAGAGATCGGCAGGAGGCTTAGCAGAGCTTCTCGAAGGTAATTGATGGAAACCCTCGTGTTTGCATGGCATAGCCGCAGTGAGGGATGATAGTACAAGGCTGATTTGAGTGATGATGCTTGTTTACTCAAGGACATCCCCCTCCGACTGGGACAAGGCTGTAGGTCTCCCTTAGTACGCGCAGAACCGCCAGTATAAATTGATTCGCGCATCCTCTAGAATACCTCTTTCAAATGTACTAAGGCCAAGCCTTCAATGAAAAATCAAAGCCGAAAATTCGATTTCTATCTTTCATCTAGACGGAATCAAGAACGAAATCTCTCCATGATTCCTACAAAAAGCACCCACCGGCAAACGTGAAACGAATTCAACCTCACCAAGCAACTACGATGTGTTTTCGATCCTCCAAGCATGACAATGATGAGAAATACGCCTCAATCCGCTTGAGCAGCGGTACCCCAAGTTACTACAACTTTGGCGCTGCAATTAGTCATGATCGGCCAGGACCTCATAACTTTGGCGACAAAAGAAGCCCCAACATGCCTGGTTACTACAGCTTTTCAGGGCACTAAAATCGACATTTATACCTGTTGCCTACCGCTGTTGAGTAGTTATCAAATGAAAACAAACAGCTAGTCAATTCAGGGCCCATTGTCGGCAAGACATATATGGAAATTATCACATCCCAACTACAAGAGCAACTAACCAGAGCTGTTAAAGGCAGTATCGTATCAAGGCCCCAGTAAGTTAGATCTGCTAATCTGACCCAGGATATACGCCTCTTAGAAGGGTCTATCCTCCGAATCCGGTATTTCTCACACCTTTCTCGTTCCATGTCTCATCACCTATCCACCCGAGCAGCGAGTTCATGTTCAGCACAGTATGTCGTCTGCATCAAAGCCACCCTTGAGGAGATGCATGCCGCCCATTGTTCTCCTCATCCGCAACATCGCAAACAAAATCAAGCTCTGGGACCATCCCGGGAAGAATAATATGTGTATACAGTCGTGAGGAAGAGTGCTAGCAGGTCCATGGCAATCGACAGGATGATGAGGATGGTACCCGCCAAGAACATCCATTGGCATTATCATACGTCCCTCAGAGGATATGGTGAATGTGTCCACCCAGGCCAAATTGGCTAGATACGCAGCGTTGTTAAATGCCCTATTGATCGGCCACATACCGATGGTTTCCAAACAACGTCTTGGGACTGAGGGCCAGCAGAAACCACAGTTGTTGATCTCTACATGCTGTATTCGCTGGGTGTGTCGTCGTGGAAGACCCCGTTAAGACTTGACCAATGTTGGGGGTATAACTGCCAAATGTGATTGAGTATGCTCCAGGTCGGGTATCGCAGTTCTCATGCTTGGCGGTGGAATCGAATCGTGTTGAAGATATGGCGTATAGCTGGCGTATAGCTAGCGCCTTGGCAAGCGTGCGGGGGCTTTAACCCGTGAGATTTCTCCTGTTCCTGTATCTATTGAGGCAAGATACTGCTCAATTTACATCTTGTCTCTTCTCGAATGCCGTCTTTCCCTGAATTCACAACAAATCGCAAAGGATACTTCTGTGGTAGACCATTAAAGTCCTCTGCTTGTTCAATACTTCTTTCGCATAACCCACCGTGTGAATGTTTCCGGCCCCCAGTGAAGTGGATCGATTCATCCTGCTGAAGTGATCGGCATACCAATAAAGATCCTCATCACTATCCAAGTGGGCTGCCGATCCCAACGCCAACCTGATAAATCCTTAACACCTCCCAACCTCTCACATTTTACCCATGAGATGGCAATAGTCCCAATCACCTCGTGAATGTAACTTTGAAGACTAGTGTTCTTCTACCAATGCAATACTCATGTCTCAGAATCTGAACGTTACCCCCGATGCGAAGATCGATCCCCTGTTCCTCAGAGCGTTCAACTATGCCGACAAGACTACTACGCTCAAGCTAGAGGACTGGGTCTCCATCCTAACCCTTTGCTTTTCCCCATTAATTGCCCATATCCTCGCAGGTGTGCCAACCGTGGTACGACGATGTCCGCATCCCCCCAAATGGCTAGATACTCTCTGCCTGTACAATCCTACCACGATCCTCTGGCGATACCTCGCCATTGCGGAGCGGCGCGCGAGATACCGCCACCACTGGAATGCCGCCAGCATGGCAGCTAGCAATGCACTGTTTTGGACATCGCAGGGCTTCGATGGATCGGAGGAGATGATGCAGGAGAGTCAGGTGTTCTGCACGCGCATCCCCCATTACCACCGCACGGATCTTCTGTCCACCGACTCCGTTAAGACACTTATCACTACCCTCCAGGGCATCCAGGCTTTCGTAGTTCTGATCCGCGGTATCCTCGCTTTGGCCAATATCGGAAATCAGCCATTCAACGCCAGCATCGCCATGGACTCGATTTTCTATCCACTAGCTGTTTTTGGCCTCCTCCGTCTCTTTGCTGCCCCGTGGCTGACGGAAGACTATACCTATGCGGAGCATGAAAGCTACGAGAGTAGCCGGATCTTAGCCTTGGGGCAACACGGTTTGCATCACTCGCCCGCCTCCACCGTCGTCGAGGATAATCACTCCGAGAACAAACATCATGCAACATCCTCAGGTACCCCACTTTTACCGATGAGCTCGTCAAGCATTCGGGACCCCTCGCTCGACGCGCCCCCTAGCGTGTTCGGCAAAACCCTCGTCCTGAGTGTCCGGATTAGCTATCTTTTCCTCATTTGCGGTACCTTGGCTCTCTGTGTCTGTTACATGGTGCCCCAGGATGACCTCACAACCATCCCTACGCAGTCCCCATCGGTGTCCGTGCTATGGATGCTCCCTATGGTCTATATTGTCTTCAGTGTACTGTCGATCATCATATTCCTCATCTACCTCGTCCGCTGCGGGGGACAAACAACCACGGTCATCCCGTGTATCCACACCTGGTGGTACCGGGCATACACGTTGGGCTTCATGGCAGCGATCATCACCCTGATCGTGCTCTCCGGCGTCTATACGCGGCGGACTGCGTGCGGGCAGCTAACCGTCTTTCCACCGGAGTACGACCAGCAGCTGTGCAATGGGACACCACTGCGCGCCCACGCAGGACTCGGGCCATTCGGGATTCTTACTCAGGCGCCGGCACTCACACCCCAAACTTGGATCATGCCATTGGAGGGGTGGTGCTCGGGGACGTTGACGGGAGAGATTATTCCCGTGGTATCTGTATCATGATCAGCGTATAGATAGTATCATAAACTACGTACACATACTATCTTCTCAGTTAACACTCGATAACGTCGCACAAAAGAAAACGAACGAGAAGGAGGAGAGAGAAGAAAAGCACCATGTAAGAACTTGGAACCGATTGGATGACCTGATGTATGTATATATTTCTCAAGGCGCAAATGTCGAACGCTAAAGCAGCATTTGGCCATTTATTTTTTAAACCATTCCTCGCATGGTGGTAGCCGAAGACAGGATATAGATATATATGAGTTCTATCGAATGACTGACAGAGGTATCTCCTTGTTCGAGGTTAGCGATGTACACCGTTGTGCTCAGGCTTGAGCAAAGTCTATACAGCAAGGGTAGGAATACCTTACCGTAGCGGAATACCTTGAATTTATTAGTGCCTTTGCGTGTCTGGGGACATGGATTGCATAGCAGTAGCTAGCAAGGCACTGCGTGTTATATACAGAGAATCACTAAGCCATGCAGGATGAAGGCTACAAGACTAGCTTAGCTATAAGGTTAACGAAGTAGCAAGTGTAGCAAAAAAAGTAACATCCGAGCAATTTTGCTGCAGAGAAAAACAATTGCAGGGATGGTACTGAGAATTGCACAAAGCGAGAACAGGCAGCCGGAGTCACCACAGTTTTGGGGGCTCAAAAGCAACAGGCTTAATTCAAGCAAATAGATAGCTGAACACGCAACAAATCCAAAAAAGCTTAGAAAGCAACGTCGCATTGATAGCTGTTCTGGATAGTTTGGGTTGAGGGGAAATTCAGATAGATGTGGGTTCGGGATTTAGCCCTGTCTCGTTCTTTGCCTTAGCTCTTGAACCACACACCAGGTGATTGCTTGGTTGTTGTCGATGACAAACCATATGTCCTTTCTATGGCATAGTATGAAGGTTTAACTCAAGTACTCCCTAGGGTCTCCTCGAGAGGAATCTCCACACTGGTGGTGTGGGAGTGACCTCACTTTCTGAGATCAATCATTCACAACCGGCATGAAGGGTGGCGGCCAAAGACGCTATATGCCCTTTCCTTTGTTGAGGATGGAAATATTTCAGTTGGTAAAACGTATTAACTAGACAACATAGAACAAGGACCAACTTTAACTTTGGAAGAGCTCATTGGTTACAGTGATACATAGACTACCTACGGGGATCGCTCACTCGTGTTCGGCGATTGTCGGGGCATTTCTCTGTTATCTAACTGATGAAGCACCAAGAAAAACTTCCTCGTTGTTGTGATGCGGGCTCCTGTAGGGTAGAGATCCTTGTAGTGTGCTTTGCAGATACGCCAATAGGCCATCGCAGAACCCTCGGTGACCAGGGCAAGAGGAAAACGGATTACTAAAGAAAATAGATACATAATAGCAAAGAGTGGAGAAATATCAGGCCCCCATCAGTCCATTGCGGCCAAGAACAAATATTGAACATTGATCAGGCCCACCCGACCGAATTCTTTCAATGTTCAAGTTTCTTCATCGCCAAGTATCGCCGAGCTCTGTGAAGCTTCGCCCCCCAAACTCTTAGATTCGGATCAAGGCTTCTTCGTACCGCCACCCATCGACTCGAACCTCATAGCCCCCTGTTAGCCCAACCAACGTCTCCTGCGACTTGAATCCAACCAGGGGTCGTCGTACTCGCACCACTTGGCCATCATCCAACACCCGGCTCGTGACATATGTTGTCTCTGGGTCGACTAGAATGGCCGCTAGTATGATGGCAAACATGGCGATAATCGTGGCTAAAGCCGCCGGATGACTAGCCCCCTCGGTCAGGCAGAGGGCCAGATATACAACAGAGAGGACTCCGATAATGATAAAAAGCCATTTCACGGAATAAGGACGATAGTAGTATGTTTGTGCCATGCTGCAAGAGAAATAATGAGGGTAAGTTGTGAGGTATCTAGAGTGGAGAGATTTATTGTGACTTGGGACTAGTACTAATCTTTAGTTCCTGACGGTAATAAACGATTGCCGAGTGAGGTCGTAGATATCAACCTCAGTAGGTAAGAATATACTAGCACTTTTAATCAAGAAGGGGGACAGACAATAGTTTGGAAAATGGACGGACAAACCTGTTGACATCCCTGACTAGGGCCGCATATACGCTAAAATGTCAGCCCTAAGCATGACTTGGCCGTATATGACGTTGTCTGCAACCGGGGATGGGATATAAAACCTCGGTATATACACGTGCTCCACAGTAAGAGAGGCTATTCCGCCCAATTGGGGTTACATTGAGGAATCTGACCTCAGAAAATATAGACAAGATCTCTTATCATAGTCCCTCGAGGCACCGGTAGCACCGGATGCACAATGTCCAGTTCTTGAGCACACAGGGCAGTGCGGCTGAAGGATTCAGCTACAAGGTGAAAAGGCCCCACGTGAACTGGATACATAGGCCTACAGCATGGTATAAATACTGGGCATTGGGCCTCTCCAGTAAGGCTATGCTTTGAGCAAGAAAGCGCCCTCGCATCTCCTGCTAATACACTGCAAAACGAAATCAGCCAATATGGTAAAGCTGATTCAATTCCGATTCACTTTGCACCTCCCTTTGTTACTCGCTCTGGCATCGTTGAGCTTTGCCGTTGTGGACAAATGGACTCCAGAGAGCTTCAACTGGTCGGCTCTTGATCCTGGCCCCCGAGAGTCAAGGCAAGGCCTGTACCTGAACCACAACGGTACCTCGGCACACATCAATGCGCTTGCTACAACCAATCTCACCGGCGTGAGGATCGTAGATGATGGGTCCACCGTTTTGGTTGCCCCGTGGCTGATCGGTCTTGCCTGGCATACATTCAATCTTGCTTTGACAGGGGCCGGCCTGACGAGTACGATCAAAACTTGTCAGTAAAACGGGGGTCAAGTAGACAACATCTTCTACTGTGTCACGGGGCTACTCAGTACCATCATCGGAGGGGGTGGTGAGGTTTCTGCAGCAAAGAAATTCCTCCAGAACAAGGGATACCTGGGAGTCGCTGCGAATGCTTGGATGCAATCTGGGCTGGAACAGATCGATATGCATGTATTTGGACGCGTCTTGGACGGGGTGGACATGACGCCCCAGAAAGCTCATAACTACTTCGTCCACAAAGCTCTGCGCAGTCTGTCGGTGGATGACGAGGTGGACATCGTGGGCTATGCACCCGATTCACACAAGTTAGCTAGGCGGGGCTCGTCAGTCCATCCATTAGCGCCTATGATCCGCTTCAATCATCACAAATATGGCCCAATGGAGCTGACCTCTCGCGATACGGGGGATAACGGTGTGCACTTTACCATCTCCTACGCCGGCCATCCCACCCACCATGCTAGCCAGGAGAAGCGCGACGAGTTCTTCCGCCATGAGCGCCTGGATCAGCATCTGATGGAAGCGCGATTCGATTCGGAAGCCTCTGTGGCTGATCCCGGAGATATCTCCTTTAAGGGTGCAGAAGCGTTTGGCAAAATCGAAAAGCAGGTGAAGTGCTTTGCTGGGACCGAGTGGAATGAAGGAAATGTGTTGTCGGTGCAGATGTATGACCAGGCGAATAAAGCCACCTTTGGGTTTGCATCCATTGGTATCTTTCCTGATGACAGTGTTGATTCGGGACTTAAGGACTTCGAGCCGCGGGGCTTGCCGTTAACTGGTGGGCAGGACTGTTGAATATTGGGGGGTACTTGGGATGTGATCATCAGGTAACAGAGGTCGGTTGTAGGGTTATATTGAGTGCAAGGTGCGGAAAAGGGTCTTGGGATAACTTTTTGAAAATGCGGTAATTTGAATCGCTCTTAATTCGCGTTGTTCGGGATACCACATCACAGCTGAGCATTCTCCTGGCACATACAGTTCAGTACTGGTTGATTACCATGCTACTACATTAGAACTAATTCTCATTTTCAAGGAACTCTAGGCCTGACTGGTTGGAATGTTGAAGAATCGCTCCGTACACTACTACCTACTAAGTAGGGTTTGTAGAAGACAGGGTACACGTTGACCTTTAGCCCTGACCACCATGAATATATCTAAGGCTTAGATAGTGCTAGCCATAGTTGACAAGTTGACAAGTACAAATTTTGATAGAAAATATGTTGCAGAGGCCAAGGATTAGAGAAGTAATTTCGTCGTAGCCCGTGTTCAGACTTATACGTGTAACCTAGGTCCATGTTCCCGGGGACATTATTGAATACGCCTATGAAATAACCCAGTAACGCAGGCACCTGACATATGCCTGGTGAATTGACCACCTGCGGGAGTATGTGGATGGTTGAATGCTATGGTAACCAGGCCACATATAAAAAGCCACATCATTCCCACCTAGATATGGCCTTCTCGAGAGCTTGATAAGGATCATAAAACTGACCGTTTTAATGTCGTCTCATACGAATACCTTACCGGATATTCTACAGATATTGACAACGGAGATTTATTTAAGTCGCTGCTTTTGAATTATTGCAGAGATCCGATCAAGATTTGAAAAAGCTGCGTGTATTTCTGAGCTCTTTAATATTAATATTACCAATATTTGAAGAGATGTCTTCTAGATCCATCTCAAGTATGGTTGATGTAATTTAATTGGTAATTGATTGAGAAGCACTTATGTATGTTGGAAATCTTCAACAAAATATTTATGGAAGATAATTGAAATTTGAATTTCATGGTATCTGGTACAGTATTTAAAAGCTGAGGTGCCGCGCCGCTACTGCCAAGACTGGCGGGGCCGGCTTGCGGCTTCTGGGAAGCGGCACCTGACCTGTGTACGTACTCGCTCTATTGGGAGCCCGATGTACATGCATAGATTATTAAGCTATACGCGCGGCCCCACCTCGTCCGAGACTTGTTCTTGTTCTCTTAGGTCGCAAGTTCGAATCCTGCCCGGTCCCCCTTTTCTCCTTTTTTTTTTATACATCCAATAGAGATGGTTTTTCACCTTACTCAGTATTTAGAAGTACGTCTATAGGTTGGGATGAAGGTGTATAGTTTAGGAGCGCTGAAGGGTGAGCAGTTGGGGCATTACTCTTGAGCTCATTAAGGTCCATTTCACCCATAACATCAGCTTTCCGGTGGAGTTATCCTCTCAATCAGCCTGCAACTACAACCTGACGGACAGCGTCAATGGGTCTCAAGACGAAAGTTCAATCCTATTTTCGGGCATCAGACAGGACCATTGCAGATGATAAATCTGACGCAAATTCAGATATCACACTAACGCCTAAGTATGTCCTTCTCTCCTCCTGGAACGCTGGGGGTTCTCTTTTGAGCAGGGCCCTTCGATCGCATGGTGGACCAAAAAAGTTGTCCGACGGATAGCACAAGAAAGAAACGAAAATCTAAGAGATTACAGTACAGCTTTTCCCGACGACATTGGTCGCATGGAGGGTGTCGCTTTGAGCGATAGGGACGGTGACTACTCGGCCGTTGGCTCTCTTCGTTGGCAACATTCATTGAGGATAATTCCATGTCTTAATTATAGTTCAGTGCAAGATAAACATATTGCAAGATTCTTGTAGTCAGTACAAGTGGAGATGCGTTCTTTGTAATGGGGCTTCGAAGGTAGGATGTGTTAGAGCTTTCGGTGTTGCGTGCCTGCCGTTGCGGAAGTCTAAAACCCGGTCAACGTCGAGAACATCCAGGGCCCATTCACTGGCGGCGCGAAACCGCATTGAACCGGTGAGGATCAGTACGATTCCAGAGGATAAAAGGGGGGAACAATTTTTAACAGGAGTCAAGGTTTGACATGCATGGGTAGCAAAAGCCAGTACTTTGGTATGATCTCGGCATTATGTATGTCACTGCTGACATTTCATTGGCTAAAAGTATTTGGGCTCTCAGCGGGATGGGGTATGGTACCGCATTACGCCCACCCGTTTCTTCAATGGCAAGGCCAAGATAAGGCAAAAGTGACGGAATGAGAGTCCTTCAGTCATGATTGAGGTCTAAGCCCGCGCTTGTGGATAAGATACTTCAGCGAATATCTAGTCTTGGAATAGCGCGAAACATGTACTCATCTTCTTCTTGCAGGGGTTAAAGTGGAGTGGTTAAAGTGGTCATGCCACCTGTGGAGCATTGAACAGGTAGGAGTAATTTTGACCGGACTTTCGGACTTGCCCATCATAAATCCACTCACGATGATGCTCAAGGCAGCAGCGGTGCCATAGGTATGTTTGTGATTCAACTTGCCTATTGCCAGTAGTAGGGGGTCGATATTGTTTGATGGACAGGTCTCCTTGGCCACATCAATATACAGCCGGTCATGATGTATATAGGAGAAATTTAAGGCATGACACAAGGTCTGCTCAAAATCCTCCATGACTGTGAGCTTATTAAATGATTCGCTAACAGATTTAAAATGCAGCTTAGTTCCTTAGCCTGAAGAAGCAGCTCCAGGTCCCGAAAGACTTGTAATCCTGGCTGGTCGACAAACGAGAGAATAAGACGCCAGAGTTGATGCAAGCCATGTGCCGGTAGAAAATAGGACATGCGGAGTTGATACTAATTACTAGGCTCCCGGAATAGACGACTCTCTACTCGTGGAGCACGACAGGTTGCCTTTGCTTGCCGGTAGCTCGCCGGTAAGTGTTGGATGGAATCAGTAGTATATGCCTGGTGGAGAGCAGGGTAAAAAATCTTATCAAACCACGGAAGTATTGTTTACCAGTCAACTGCTAAAATCCAGACCGACTTGCAAGATGTGGGAAGAATACATGAAGGGTGGTAAACTCCATCCTTTCTACACGTGCAAACATAAAGTGTGGTACATCTTTCAGCCGGGACAGAATTAATCTGGGTCGCTGATAACTTGCAGTCATTCGGTCAGTAGTAATATGCACGTTACTATGAATATTCTGATGGAATTGAGGAGCAGAGCAGAAGCGAATACCGTGGATGGCTACAGCTTTCCCTGCTGTGGAAAGAAAACCATATAATATATAATAAATTGCTAATTGTTTTCTTTGATGACCTTAATCCGGAAAATGCTAACTGAATAGTTAAGAGGGACTGACCTGGTTTGGCTAGTCCTCCTTAGTCTTTTCTTGCCCATGTTCTCCAGCTAGAGTCACCGAGGCCTTCAAGCTTGCTATGGCAGATGCCATATCTGCCCCGTTCCGGCTCATCTCTTCCAAGAAGAACAGCAGATTCCGCGTTTTAACAATTGGCCCATCTTTCATTTTCATTAGGCTTGACAGCGGCTTGGGTGCAGTCAAAGACCTCTCCTCTTCCAAATAAAGCCGCGTCTCTAATGGCAGAGTCGTTGAATTTATAAGACTGGAAGTCGACTCGGTCTGAAAGATATCATGGATGATTATCTGCGCAGGGTTATACCGGCTATCAATGATCCTGTAGGTCACGGTGAAGCGCAGGCCTAGAAACGTCTCTTCCGTACAGGTGACTGCGTTGGCCTGCGACGTCAATGCAGCTTTATTGTTTGTATTCAATGAGCTGACAGTGAATTTAGTACTTTGCGGGACTGTAGTCTTCTCCTCGAGTACCTCAGTTATTGATAGAGGCCAGAACACCTGAGATAGCATGGAATGGGTGTGTAGAACGTCTAGTACGTCTTGAACGCTGAGTGCTTCTGAAATCGGATAGAGTTTTTTTTTTGCGGCCTTGGTGGAGTAAAAGACTTTGTTTGTCAGCCGACTCTGGATTTTAAGGGCGGAATGGCTCTTTGACGCGGAAATTAAACACGCTTACTTACAGGATGACATATTGGAATGGCTTGTGCTGATGACCTGTTCGGTTGAGGAGAGCCTTCGCTGGATCAACTGGTGGTTGGGGGGTGTAAACAAGAACCTATTAACCGTTGCCATAAAAGACATTGCCTCGAGGTCCACATGCGGTTCAAATGAAATGGAACTAATGCAGATCCCGGCCTGTAGATTGCCGACTATGATGAGCGACAAACCTTTGGTCTTACCTGAAGAGGGAGCTAATGCATAGTGACTTACCTGATCTGTCATATTCTACTTCTTATGATGTACTAGCAAGGAAGTTTTATGCTAGAAAAGCAACAGTCCCTGTTCAAAGCTGGATACTTCATCCCAGTGAGCTCCACCGCCGCTCGTGGACCACAAATCGGTCCCAATGTAACTTGGGGGCGATTTAGGCCCACATTTCCGAGACATATGAGCTGGGAATTATCCAACTCTGATAAACGATATATTTTGGACATAACCAGGATCCACTGGCTCACATAATTTGTGTATCTGACGCACATTGATCTTTCGTTTCTCAAATCAACATTTCCGTTCCGCCGGATGATCTAACTAAGAGCACCTAACCAACCAGTCTCTTTGAGGAGAATGCAACTGAATGCACCAAATGGACTCAGTTGGCATATCTTACAATCAATATGGGCCTGTTTGGCATTACAAAGCCTCTGTGCGCTTTTTCTGTGGAGCTTGGTTGAGACTGCATGACCTCCACTAATGTGAGCCATTTAACATGCAAGAATATTCGCACTCGCACTAGAGGCTTCAACAGCTTTTTTAAAACCAAGCGCCTTGTGGACCGGTTGAGAGAACAGCAACAGCAATGTACCTCGGAGAGGTCCCGAAGAGGCCTGAACACCTGAATATGATATTGCTGAGACTAGTCCAACATTGACCCAGTGCCATGTCAACACCTTTGATGAAGCATTATTCTAGGCATGTAGGGACCACCTGAAGCCATCCAGCAGATCCCGATGATGTAGATTGGAAGGGTTCCTTTAAAATATTGGCTATAATTATGAGGGAAAGCCCCTTCGAATCTCATTTCACTTTCAACAACATCATATCAGAGTCATTCTTCAGAGAAGCTTTGCCTGCTTTCACTCCTTGTTTAATTCTCTTATACTTTAGGCCGTTACGACAAGTGGAACGGGCCATGAAAAAGAACTATGGTGGTGAGCATTACTATGAGGAGTTGCCTCAAGATGCACAAGCCACCATTATACGGCGCACCCTTGATCGCAATGGCTGCCCCCTGAAACGAGCTATCAAAATGCTGCTTGCTATAATGGTCCTCATGGGTATAGTGGTCTTTGCCTTCACGTACCTTACCATTCAATTGAACAAAGAGCATGACTTAGTCCTCCACCTGGAGAACCAAATCCACGAATACGAGACCCACGGCAACGTAGTCAGCAAGCGAGCGATTCCCTGGTTCCTTGGAGCAGCATTCTGGGCCACGAACCAAGTCTTCGCGTTCTACGGCCTAGCAACGAGCTGCAAGTCCTTCACAGATAGCGCCGGCAACGCAGCTATGTGCATCTGGGGTGCCATCTCAACAGCGGCGACTTTCATTGGCACAGCTTCCCACGGAGCCACAATGGTGAAAACCATCCACGACAAAATGGCCCAGAACGGCGTCAGCATCGGAAACTGGAAGCGGGATGAAATTATATCTGAAGCTGAAGCCCAAATGAGTGAGCTATTCCAGCTCCCCGTCACCCTGGATGGGTTTGTCCCGCATCACCACACCAAGATTGCGCGGATGAACTCGCCGAGGGTACTATGTGGCCTGTGTTCCACTTTTACAATCATCTGAACACGGGTATGCATTTTACCATGGCAGCATTTGAAGAAGACCATGCGGTTATGTCTCTTGGGTTTGGGCACAAGAGTAACAATGGCACGCTTGGAAAGCGCGAATCGTATGAGGATGAGTACTTTACCAATGGTGGCATTGATTTCACCGATTGTTTTAATGATGCGCAGAGCACGTATTTGCTCAATACGGGCTCGGATTACCAGCAGATGGATAGAGATATTCAATGTTACTTCCCGGATTTGCAGAATACTTGGGGAGCGGAGATTCAGATCTACGACTCCGAGAAGAGGGCGACTGTTGGCTCCGGGTCGATTGCTGCGTTCAGAGGAAGTGATCATGCTAGTAGCATTAGTGTGATGCCGGGTTGCCCTTCCAATGTCCAAGCCACGTCCAAATGCGAAAGAACATAAGGTGGACGATATCACTATGATAGTCATTTGTAAAAGTGGAATATGGAAACTCTAAGTGGTGGTCGGAATACTCTGAGTACCGCTGCGAACCTACAAATTAGACTTTATTCTCACTGTACTTGGATACATATCGTGGCGAGCACTCACCAGTGGTCATCTCACCCGTTGGTCTATAGCTCACAAGTGGCTAATCTATGCATTTTGCGACACAAAACATTAGAAAAGCTTTGATTACTATATTCGATTGTTTAAACTAAGTATAGTATTATTATTATAATTATTATTATTATTCCTCAGGCTGTGCGCAGCCGTCGGGCTGCATGTAGCCTTCTGAGCTAGGTATCGGGCGGCAGGTGGTAAAGTACGTTAAATTTGTCGCAGACTCAAGAGATTCATCACCCTCTAATTAGCTCCATAAGGGCTACTATATGAGATGGTTGGTCTTCTCGAGTAGGTATGGGAGTTTGCAAGGAAACACCTTCGACCCATACTTGTCTTTAATATTGCCACCGGCCCACATGAAAGGGTTGCGTTCCTTTCCATTCCATCACATAGCCTGACGTTCGACTAACAAGTTGTGCTCACTCCCTTGGCACAACCAAAAGGGCAAGCCACAAAAGTGTCACATATACAAAGGTGCCCAAAATGTCCTTCTACCCTTTACACTACAAAAGTGTTTTCCCAAACCCTAACGTAAATACTGTACACCACATCTGGCTAGCATTTGCAAGACAAATACTGCTCAGAAAGAATAAGATCCCAGAGAAAAAGAGAGCAAAAGCTGAGACCGCCATAGGTTATAAGGATTCTGTACACAATTCCAGGCCTTGGCTGAGAGCTTCCTCATTTTTTCCTCTGAAAATCTCCGAGGTTCAGCAGTCATATTTATAGTCTTATAACCAGACTGGCGAAGAAAAATGATGCATGTTTTGTCGCCTCGCTGCTCTACTCGAAAGAAAAAAGCACAACTGGATGTTTTAGCCCCTCACATTGCTAACAACGAACCCAGCACTTTTAGTCGTTCAGGACATTTCATCAGCTCCCATGATGGTAGCCCGCGTATCGCTGGAGGGGGTTCATTTATCGATAGACCGAAATACGAATCCATACCCAGTCTACAATATGGTGGTCTATAACAATTGAGGGCAAGGACTCACGGGAATGAAGCCATCCGGCCGTCGGTCCATCCATCCTGGGTATGGAAGACACCATTCCAAGCGCAGTTCCGTTTCTCTGGAAAGTGGTCTAGCGACATAATGCGGCAGTACGCTTGAAGCATCCTAGAGCGTCCATAGATTCTCTTTTTGGGAGCTGTGGGAGGTTTATTATAGTAGAGGGTCCTGAGTAAAGTTTTGCACTTGGTCCAAGACCGTTTGCAACACCTCCCGGGGAAGTATCCTCAAATCCTCACCAGGCTAAGCAGGAACCTCTTTCGTCGTTCGCTAGAAGCTTAGACTAAGAATCTGTTCTTAACGGTGGAAGTATACACTATTAATTACCGCCACTATCGTGTACGAGGGCGTCAGTGGGGATAGCCTGGAGGTGGTGACAATGTACCATGCGACGATCGTAAATTCTTAAGCCTCCAATCACCTGGACCCGGTCCTCCTTTTCGCCAGGACCGCAGCTAGATACATCGTCGAGAGCAAGGCACCTATAGTAGTTGCTCTACAAATCTTAGATGCTTAGAATATTGGATTATTTTACCAGAGAACTACCCGCGATCGGTTAAATCTCCGGCAGGAGAATTATCGCCCTCGGCACCTTACGAACCATCGGCCTAGGCCAGGGGTACATATAGCATATACCCAAGTATTATTTCGTGCACGAGGATAAATTTAGCAAGTCACTTTCGACACATGCCCCCTAGCCGCAATTAGTTCCCCGACTAGTTCCGTATACTATAGGTCATGCCCGCTGGTCGTTGATAGCCTTCCTGCTCCGCAGATGGGCAGTGCTTTGTCTCCCAGTCCAGCAGGCGTAAAACACGGCAAGAGCAACACCACGCTATGAGACAGTCTGTTAGGCTGTTGCCCTTGATTTTGTATTCTTTTCGGGTTGCGTATCGTCGGAATCCCAAAGGGATGCATGGAAGACCAAGAGCACAACCAACTGAGAAATACATGCAGCACTGCAGCACTGTTCAGCAGGTGTGCTTAATATTTCGTCTCCAAATACTTACATCCTAACCGCAGCTTTGAGCGTCGTGGCTCTTGAATTGGGCACCTATTCTGTTGAACAGACAGCAAGAAGCAAATGTTGCGCAAAGACATGTAGAATATACTAGTTGGCGTTTGCTATGTGCCAGGGCAGGGGTATACTTACACACGTCGCAGGAATAGGAGCTGTCACAGACTCTCCGTTGCTACGAAACGTTTCCTTGGGCTATCGTGGAGCTTTGTAGGAGATCCCTGGATCGCAAGTAATGGGGGTTGGTTCACTGGAGAGATTTCTCGGGGTAAGTCCTTTCATATATGGCACATTGACGCGCCGAATCCCTAAAAATACGGGATTTATCGCCCATTTCCAGTCCTGAGATGATCCAAATTCAGACTAGAAGCGAAGATAATTAGCGCCCGCGGTCATACCGTTGGAATGGACGGTTTCGCAAAGATGTACCCAATTGGAAAAAATCATGCATGCTGTATCCGTGGGCGCGGTGAAGTCGCATTGTATCGGGGATTTCTTAAGGTCAGCTTCATTTTGGCAGACTGCTGCCAAACAACCTCAACCAGGCTGGCGTACGGAAAACCTGGTTTATTAAAACGGAGCGTGTGGGCATGACTTTCCTTAGCTGTAACTCATGCCTCAGAGCTTCCAACCTAATACTCGCTCTAGGGGTCAAAACAGTAGTCTAGAGTTCCCGTTCCTTCTTTTGACACCATGATCCAGTACCATCTCCTGATGCTCTCGAGATCCACTAGCTAAAAGCTTACTGATAACGCATCCGACTCAATGACAACAACAAAAGATGCTAGGTTTGTCCAGGATCGTCTTGGATATCGGTTTAAGGACGAGGCCATCTGACGCTTAGCGCTGACGGCAGCTGGTAAGGGTGGTGCTGAGGACGGGGCCAACAAAAGAGGAAACAGTCGGTGATATTCTGGCCCACAGCGGCCCTGATGGCAACATGCAAATATGGGATCTACTGTATTTTCGAAGTATTGCTATGCAAAATATGCTAATTGGTAGTCAGTGTCAAGACTAGTCTGATCTACGGGACGACAGCTCCATTCCATACCCAACGAAATGCATTAGTTGTAGTTCAACTGATAAAAACATCAACTGTATTGGAACTTCACACAAAACATTCCATTAGCCAGGTCATTAATTGAGCACTAGAGACGGCCAAAAGGTCAGATCCACTACGCGTAGTTAAACGGCCGTAGGCTCGTCTGCAACTCTTCTTGAAAATGCTTAGCAGGAGATCTACGGACCCAACACTATCAGTTGCAACACTTTATTTACTCGATATAACCCACATCGCTGGAGATACACCGGTCCAGCAACCTGGCAGCTGATAACATGCTTGCTTGTGGACGGGGGCTTGGGCGGGATATTGGCTCCGGGAAAGATACACAGAGATTTAACACATAAATAGGTAGCTACATAGCCCCACGAGGCAAGACATCTTCCGTCTGAAGGTTACTTTCGATTACTCTAGTTGATTTTTCGGTAACAATGTCCGCGATCGTCTTGCCTACACCAGAAGAGCCAGCTCGGTACCAAGACGCTCCTTCAACGTGGGATAATGCTCGAGGCCACATATTCATGTGCTTTGCCCGGCCTTCATCCGCTAGAGGACCACCTCCAGCGTCGTACCATGACCTTGTAGACAAGTCTCAGTTCGCGAACCAGATATTTATTGGGGGTTTACAAGTCTGTGTTATTGTCCGCTACCTAGAAAGCCTAATTGGTTAGTAATTCTAGTTACAGAAAATTAGTAACTACTACTAACCTTTGGCAATGTAAAGGCGAATATGATGAGCTGCTATGGATCACTGGAGCTTTTGAGAACCCTTGGTCGGGAAAACGGACATACCGAGCTACACGGGCTTATGTTTCCACGGGGAGTCTCTCTATATAATGGTCTGTGTCCATGAGATCACATTCGTCCTTGCGTGCAATGCAGCATGGAACTGAGTAAGACACGAGAAAGAGCTAACTTGGTATAGGACGCAAGAATTGGAATGTTCCAAAAATAGTGAGTGGGACATGTCAATGCTTGGTGAGATTTGCGTTAACACTGTTCCCGAATAGTGCGCAAAGTTCGAATTTACTCCGTCAGTATCAGGGTACCTTCCATACACTCGCATAGCCAATCTACATCTCTTTTGCGGAAGGGGACCAAGGGGGAACATCAAAATCAACACCCAACCAAAACACGTCGTTTTAACACGTTAATCAATCAAGAAAGGCCTCCTAAGGCCCCAGGAACCACTATGGAGGTCCCAAACCCCCATGGTGGTGGCCTACCGAGCGCGTCGCGGTGGGCGCCCCTGAGCGGGATACAACCACCATCGACACCAACACCAACATATCGAGGAGCCTCTAGGGTTCTAGAGATGTCTACTGATCTCGAACTGGACCTAAGCAATAGTGAATATAGCAGAGCTCCAAGTAGGGCCAGTTCTAGAAGCAGCCGGAGCACACAAAGCGCCCAGGGCATCTGAAAAAGGGGACAACTAGGCCTGAGCCTAGATCCTGGACGAAATCTACACAAGCAATGCCAAGCTCTAGTAGAATTACTAGAGAATTAGGAACTTAAACATCAGATAGAGCTAGAGACCATACAGGCCCATATCGATCAAAGAATAGAGGCCCAGATAGCTCAGCAACGCGCCCGTGAACAACAATATGAGGCCCGAATTGAGGCCCTAGAGAAGCAGGTCCAACAGCTTTAATGGGTACAAGCGACTTAGACAATCTCCTCTGCAGGTCTAAAGCCTACAGTAGTGCAAACAGCCCCCCAAACAACAGTATCTCAGGGTCTCCAGTGCCCTCAACACCCCCAAGGCTGACAGGCAGAATTTTTAATATATAGACCACATAGTAAAGCTATATTTAAAGCTCTAAGACCTAGCAAACCTGAAGCTACATATACAGATACCACAGCTCTGTTAAACACAAATCCTGGAGGGCAAGGATGGTAGACAGTCACTAAAAAATACTATTAAAAGACCCCTAGGACCCAGACTAACATAATATCACTGTCTTAGTTAAAGACTACAAAGTGGACCCCATTAGAGGCCCGCAGGCTCATATTCAGACGAGAGGATAATCCCAAGGCACCCAAGACAGAATGTGAAGATATCATTCTTAAGCTTAATATTGCCCTTACTAAGACAGGGCTGTCAGACTTCTTACGGGTAGTAGATGCAGGCTATACCTGTATAAGAGCTATATCCATTATTTTATAGAAAGGATTCTTAAATCATATACTATTATCTAGATATACAGATCTAATGATAATAACTATTAAAAAAATAGATCTTACAGTTATCTTACTAGAAGTACCAGAGCAATGATATCAACTAAAAATACATGAAGTCCCTACTAAACAATATCTTACCTTAGGCCTAAGCCTGGCAAGACAAGAAATCGAAATGGGTAGTGCCCTGCTGTCAGGGACCAAGCCCTGACATCACGTGACCGGGGCTCTTGTGGGTCACATGCCCCACAATGAGATGAGGCTCCATGGCCCCGCCATGGAATCTTTTCTCCTCCACGTTTCTGATTCTTGGTAATTGATATGCATACAAGCAAGCTTCATGCCTTACACCTGCGTCTAAAACAGGACCCTACCTGGCTAAAGGGTCTAGAGAGTCTTAGAAACAGCACTCAAAAAGGATCTAGCATTATGATTATAATAGGGTCACTAGTAGAGACCCAGCAGGTCTAGATAAATAGTATATACTTCAAAGACACAAGATATAAGATAGAGCACTTTTGGAAGCTCAGGCCTAATACAGTATACCTCTAGTACTGTGGAATAGGGCATAAGAGCTTTAGAGCCTGTAAGAAATATCCACTAAAATGCTTTATCTGCGCTGGCCCTTATAAAGATCTAAATTATACATGCTTAGTCCTAGACTGCCCAGCTAAGGCTGGCAAGGCATGCCAACACACCCTAGTAAGATATAACAACTATAAAAGCAGATATCCTATCCTAGCTGCTAATTGCCCTAGTAAACAAGCAGCACAAAAAGATCAAAATCAAGCATTCACTACACTATCCAGCTCTCCAACTGTAAAGAATATCTACTAGGCAGGGTAGACGACCTGTCAACTAGGTAAGGATACGTAGGCAAGGAAATATTAAAGTAACTGATATTTGAACAATAGTAGAATCCTATGAACAAAGATTGATTCTTACTTTTTTTCTTCTAGAATCATAGGGCCTGTTATATCTAGGGATTCGGCCTCCGGATAGTAAGGATTGAATAAGAAAGATGGGGTCATATAATCAGGAGAACATGTATCGGCGGCTGAATATACTACATGAAGAACAGGGTCTTTTATATGAGTTACTGGGTATATCATGTACTTCCTAGACCGATTCGCTATTGGATCCGTAACAATTATACTTCTCTTCTTTGGTCTGACTGTTCTTAGTTAGTAGAGCCGTAAATATATATACTAGATCGCTGTGGCAGATACTAGACCAATTTTGTGAACAAGAGTAAGGAAATCGTTGGCGGTTCTGTAGGGGTGCGTGGTATCGCGTGTGGTGATGTCGGTTTTGACAGCGTAGTAAATATTGGTCGCCCATGATAACACGCTGCTCATTGTATGCAACACTGAGGTCTTCCCTGTTGTTTCCCTTGTTTACCACTTTGTTTTTCGCCTATCTCCCCTATCTGTGTTTGAGTCCCTTGTTTTTGTTTGTACGTCAACAGCTTTATCTATCCCTGACTAAGCCGAGAGTTCGTCGCTGTTTCGCTTGTGATACATCAAGATGCCCAAGCGTACTCGTCCATGCCACGAAGTTGGGATTCACCCCTTGCACCTATGGTGCTTGCACTGTCTTCGTACCCTGCTCAAGGATGATGAGAGGGAAGCTGGCGAGCCATTTGAGGTCAAATGTCTAATTGACGGCACTACCTCAGTTCTCTGCAATCAATGCAGCGCACGAAATAATATTTGTAATTTAGTAAGGTTCTTTCCCTTGGCTTGGGATCTACTACTTATTGAGATAGGTGTCTGTAGGTATGTTTAAAAATAATCTTAATTTTTCCCTCGTCATTGAGTGGCAGAAGAAGTTTTTCCTTAAAAACAAGAATAAGAATAAGGGTGAGGATTTGTCACCTGTGGTTCATAAACAGATTGCTTGTGCTATTATAACTCTTAGTGAGGCTTTTGATGCTGTCGAGACTGCTCACCGTCGCCAGTTTCGTTTGATTGGTCCGAAGAAGGAGGTGGCAGTAAGTAGTATACTTAGATTTATATAACAAAACACTAAAGAATCACCAGCATGCTCGTGAGGTTTATAAAAGGGTACTCTTAGCGCGCAGGTCCCTCTTGCAGCAGGAGCTGGGTCCTTATCCCTTGCAGACAGGTTCTGCGTTGCATGATTATCGCCGTCGTGCTATGCTCCGTGTGTTGCCGGGTGATGCGGGTTTCGTCACCTGGCAGGTGGCGCTTCGACAGTTTTTGATCAAGGTTGAGAAAGTAGTTCGTGTGGCCTTGAATAATGCGGATGATGACGAGGTGGATGATTGGTGGGACAACATGCGCGGTCAGTTCCCTATTGATTTCCAGGAGATCTGATCTTGGATGAATTTTTAGTATTATCCTATCATGTTATCTTTATTTATGACTGGCAGCTTTGAGGCGATTGCGGTAGCTTCTGTTATATCTATTATAAAGTAATATAAATATATTTATTTTCATGCTTTGCCCTTCTGGTAGTATTTCTTGATCAATCTCTAGGCATTCGCCATGTCCTTGTCAGGAATCTATTGATTATATTCTGATGGCCATCCTTTCCATTTCACAAGAAAGTAGTTATTCTCTTTAAAATATTGTTTTTTTTTAATTTCCTCTATTTTCTATTCATCATCATCGTCAAGTTCTGGTATAGGTAGTGTCTCATCAGTGTTCTCATCATGTTAGTACCAGGGTTCCAGTAGGGAGACGTGGAAGATGTTATGAATTCGCTGGTATTGATTGGGTAAGCAGAGCCGATACGCCTGGGTTCCGATGACGTCAAGTACTCAGAACAGGCCGATAAATTGGGGTGCGAGCTTTCGGGACGGTGTCTTCAATTTGAGGTTCCGGGTTGACAGCATGACCAAGTCGCCTTTTTTAAATTGTATTAATTAATAATGTTTATCATAGTGCTTCACCTGAGCTTCCATAGCTTTTCGCCAGTGCCGTTGCAACTGTTGACGAACGTCATTTAGTTTTTCGACGCGTGCTTTTGCCGCTGGGATCTCCCCCGAGGTAGTACCGTCCTCGGTACGTAAGCGAAAATCAGGCGCGTAGCCGAGTAAAACTTCAAAAGGTGAGAGACCAGTCGTCGCATTATGCGCATTGTTGCATGCAAATTCAGCGGTAGGGAGTAGGTTTGGCTAGTTGGTCTGCTGTTCATCAATAAAACAGCGGAGGTAATGTTCAAGGGTCTGATTAACCCGTTCTGTCTGCCCATCGGTTTGTGGATGAAACGCTGTGGATAGCCTAAGTTTGATATAACTAAGGTAGCAGAGTTTTGACCAGAATTTACTGGTAAAGATTAGACCATGATCTGATACTATACCATTGGGGGGCCCGAATCGTAGTTCTACTTTGTTATAAAACAGGTCGGCAAGTTCTGCCGCATTTATCGTTGACGATACCGGGATGAATAGGGACCATTTCAAGAAGTGGTCCACAATAATAAGAATAGCATCTACCATTTCTGTTTGGTAGAGAACTGCAGGCAGTCCCGTAATAAAGTCCATTGATAATTCGAGAAAAGGTCTTGACGGTATCGGTAGCGACTGTAGGTTGCCATATGGCCGATGCCTTGGTGCAGCTACTCCTTGACATATCGGGCATTCTTTGACATATTCAGCAACGTCTCGCTGGAGATTTGTCCAGTGAAACTTGCGTTTGAGCAGCTGCTCTGTTCGGTTTCTACCGAAGTGTCCCGCAAGTGGATCATCATGATGCAGGGAGATAAGGTTCCATCATAGATTCTCCCCTAATAGAATATACATACGGCCTTTGAATCTGACAAGCTCATCAGGAGTAACACTCCAACTCTTATTTCCTGTAAGCTTCTGCTCTACAGCGGCTTTTCACCGGTGGGTCTCCGGGTCTTCGGATTGTATTTGTTGTATGAGACTCTGCAAGTCCTTATTGACCTCAGCAACATACACCTTCTTAGTAATATAAGCATATTATATCTAAAACTAGGGAATTAATTAGTCATGATTTAACTCTTCCTAGACAGCCCAGTCAGCTGTTTCTATACCAGTTTCATGATCCCAGGAACTCGACTCTATGCGGGTACTAAGCTCAGAACTTTTCTGTGAAGATGTCTCGCCAGGCTTAAACTGGGTTTTCTTACTTAATAGATTCTTAACCTATAAGAACTATACACCAACAATTTGTTGGCTAATCAGCAACGTCAACTCCTCGTCAGGAGTGCGTTCCAAGGGTTTTCCTAATTTATGAGAAGGTTCATCAGCTGGATTCAACTTACTAGCTCTATGTTTGATTATAAAATCAAAAGGAATTAGAAATATGAGCCATCAAGCTTGTCTTCCATTCAACTTTGGCTGCTTCATGAACGCTTGTAGGTTAAAATGATCCGTCAATATCTTAATAGTATAGACTGATCCCTCAAGATATTGGCGCCATTGCTTAAATAAATATACAATAGCGTATAATTCCTGATCTGGGGTGCCGTAATTCAACTCGGCCCCACTGAACTTTCGGGACCAAAAGGTAATAGGGTGGTAAACGTTGTCTTCATCAGGCTAGGACAGAATTTTTGTTATTTTTTTATTAAAAACATCAGGTTCTATGCGAATTTTTCGTTGAGGATTGAAGTGTCGCAGAAATAGTGCAGATTGAAAGACAGTAATAAGTTGGCAAAAAGCAAGTTTTTCTTTGAGTGTAAACTTGACTAGCCCAGGCTTTCGCCCTTGCCTTGCTCCCTTCAACAAGGCTGTTAGGGGTAGGGCGATGCGAGAGTAGTTTTCAATAAATCACCTATAAAAATTGCAAAATCCAAGAAATCTTTGGACTTCATGGTAGCTCTGAGGTTCCTCCCACAAAATGATGTCTTGAACTCGGCGAGGGTCCATGGACACGCCATTTCTTGAAACAATATATCCAAGAAATTCGACCTGACTTTGGTAAAACGTGCACTTAGGAAGCTTTGTATATAACTTAGTATTTTAAAATTATTCTAGTACTTGTTTAATATGTTTTATATAAGACTCTTAATCTATAGAAAAGATTAGAATGTCATCTAGATAGACCACGCAGCAGATGTTAAGTATATTATATAAAGCTGTATGAATATAGCTCTGAAACGTTGCAGGGGCATTGGTGAGGCCAAATAGCATAACCATATACTCATAGTGACCATATCATGTACGAAATGCAGTTTTCTACTCATCTTTTTTTTTTATTTAAATATGATAATATGCGTCCTGAACATCAATTTTGGTGAAGTATTTAGCTCCAGCTAGTCGGTCAAGAATCTCTGAAATAAGAGGCAAAGGGTAACAATTCTTTACAGTAACCTTATTGAGTCCTCGATAATCCATGCATAATTGTAGACTACCATCCTTTTTCGGAACGAAAAGGATAGGTGCTCCGGCAGTGCTTTTTAAAGGGCGAATTCGGCTGCAAGCAATGTTTTCGTCTAGATATTGACGTAATATATAAAGCTCTGTCTGTGACAGAGGGTAAATAGGTCTGTATGGTGGTGTTTTGTCTTCTTTTAGTTCAATAGCGTGGTTTGTAGACTTTCTGTGAGGCAAGATTTTTGACTGAATGGTTGAGAAGACATCCTGATAAGAACTGAGCTCAGACGGGAGTTTTTCAGATGGTAATGTAGATGATAGTAGGTCATCAGGTAGCCAAACATCTTCAGGTGTTTTTACCACAGTAAGAACATAAGATTGATTTTTATAAGATTTGGTAAACTTTCGAGCTTCTACCATTTCGATAGATGGAAATTCAAACTATTATTGATAATTTCATGATAAAAAATAGATGCGTTCGTCTTCTAAGATAGTCATGGATAAAAGGATAGGACTTTTTTTAAGTTGAGAGTTATAATTAATTGCAACATATGATCTTTCGAAAGTACGTGTAGTATCTCATGAATTAATAATAATAAAAGGAACTTTCCAAACACCATAGGTAGGGATCTCAATTTGATTAACTACATCTATCAATGGGGCGGTAAGACGGGCTTATTGTAGTTTATATTCTTGAGTAAATTGATGGCTGATAATATCTACTTCCGCACAACTATCGAGGTCGGCGAACGTTTCGATCGCGTTTCCCACGCGAACAGGAATATGAAGTTGAGTAGTAGTCCCTACTATTGGGTATAGAGTTGGATATATAGGGTCTATTCCAACTTCTGAATGTTTTTTGTCTTAGCTAATTATACTACAGCTTTCTTTTTTTTTTAAGGGCATCGATTGGCAAGATGGGTTTCACTATCGCATATAAAACATCATAAGGTATTCCCTCTGCCATTAGTAGGGTTTTTTCAGGACTTCAAGGAACTATCCTTAGTAGAGGTATGAGATTCGGGTCTTCTGTCTCGGCTTGATCGATCGGCCTTCTTCGAAGCGGTGTCTCTTGTCATTTCGTCGTGTTTTCGCTTATGGCGCGTTCGGAGTAGGTTTCAGTGATGAGTAGTAAGGGAAACCATTTTATTTCTAGTCTTAGATAATTTTAGATAATGTTTCTATTCCTAACTCTGGAAGAAGTTTTGCAAAGAAGATTAAGGCTTGTTCCTCTTCAGATTGTCTGGGAAAATATTGCTCTAATATATTGAGGTATCCATGAAACTCTCGCGGATCTTGGTCGGAACGTTGACGAGCATGTTGCAGCTGGCTCATTGTATCTAGTTGTAGGGTAGCCGTGTTTTGTATGAGGGTTAGGGTCCATTCTATAAAATATTGCCATGATCCCTTGGCTTCTTGTCGACTTTCTGGTGTCTTTTCAGCAAGGTGTCTGTACCATCGTTGCCTACAAATAGATGACATATACGGGAGGGTAGTGATAATCTTTTGATTATTTTTCCAAAGGCTTCGGCGAGCTCCTTTGAAGGAGTATTCTAGATCAAGAATCCATTCCTATTATTATTATAACTTGAAACTAAGAGTAAACTCAGGAATATTCTTGAATAACTTAGCCCTGCCCCCATCTCTTGAAGATACGGAACCAGATCATTAATGTTCTCTTGAGGTTCCTCTATCTTCCAGTCGTGTCTCTAAGCGCTGGATAGTTTCTTGGAGAATTTGGAGGGTTTGAGTCCTGTGCTCATCAGGTGTCCGGGGAGGAGGTGAAACAATTTTATCAGAGGATTGCGAGAATAATGCTATAGTAATCCTTAGATAGTTGAAGAAAAAGAATTAAAATTATAAAAAATATCTACTAGACAGGATAGACAACCTGTCAACTAGGTAAGAATATATAGGCAAGGAAATATTAAAATAACTAATATTTGAACAGTAGTAGAATCCTATAAATAAAGATTAATTCTTATTTTCTTTCTTCTAGAATCATAGGGCCTGTTATACCTAGGGATTCGGCCTCCGGACAGTAAGGATTGAATAAGAAAGATGGGATCATATAATCAGGAGAACATGTATCAGTGGCCGAATATGCTGCACAAAGAACAGGGTCTCCTGTACGAGTTGCCGGGTATATCATGTACTTCCTAGACCGATTCGCTATCGGATCCGTAACACCAACAGCACAGGCAGTGCTTAGGAAACACCCTAGAAGTGTCTCAGCATTTAATAATCCACTTAGATCTAGCTTAGTCCTGAGAACACTGCAAACAGCTATACAGATACCACTATCTAGCACTCCCTAAGATCAGGTTATAAAGAACCCCTGGACTCCTAGGCTCCTAAGGTCTACCAACCTATCTCAATACTAGTGATCCAACAGAATTACCGCAGGGCATATGCCATTACCATAGCAGCCCTGGAAGCAGGGCTCTAGAGACAGGCAGATATAGTCTACCTACAGAAGCCCTATATTAAGCATGAATTTCAACATTCTGCTTACTTAATGTACTGGCCAGAGAAAGGAGAACATAAGTATTATAAAATATTAATAACTATTTAAAAAAATCTACTAGCTTCAAGAATTATTGAAGCCAAAACTAATCTAATTAATCACCCCTATATACTAGCCCTAGATGTCTGGGATGTGGATAGGAGCAGGAATTGTGCATGAAGAACAAGAATAGTCAATTATTATAATAATTAACTAGAAGAGGGTTATTACTGGTAGAATAGTAGCTCTAAACACTAATATACTATTAAAGATACAGAATGGGGTCCACTAGTAGAAGACAGATATCTTATACTAGATAATTTCAATGCCCATAGCCCTTTATGAAACCCTCAGACCAGCCAACGCACCAATGCAGCACCTTTAGAAAATATGATTAAGATATTTGATCTACATATTAATAATACACCTAGGGTCCCCACCCGGCCTAAACACACCCCAGACATCTTAATTATTAATCTAATTATTTCTACCCCTGAGCTAGGTCTCTTAGACAGCTGGCTAGTGGATAATGAGTACCCTACAGGTTCAGACCATGAACTAATACTGGTTGAATAGAAGGACCTAGAAAGAAGATTTATAAAAACTAGTAAATAAGTGACTAAATAATAAATTCAAAGTCTACAGGCTAATTCCAAGTCCTTGGACAAGGCTAAGCAGACATGGAATATACTTGTAGCAGGTCAACCAGCTCTATTACATAGCTGTAGTAGAGCTGATATAAAAAAGAAAACAATATGACTCCAAAGTATTCTAATTTAGGTACTTAATGAGCATGCTAAATCTATAAGGGTGACCCCATTCTCGAAGCGCTAGTGGGGACCACAGGTCAAGAATAGCTGTCAAGCATATACTAGAGCCAAACAAACGTGGAAAGCAGGCTTAGGGACTAATCAGAAGCTAAAGGAAGCACGAAATGCCTATTATAACACTATTCAAAAAACAAAACATAAATATTGGGAGACTTTTCTCACAAGGCAGTTTAAGGGCCTTCAGACAGAGCTGAAGAATAGACTCAGCCCCAAGAACACAGCCAGATACTGGCAGGTATTAAGATACTACAGGACCCAGGCCACCAGGACTACACCAGTACTTAAGGACCCCCAGGGACAACAGACAACTACGCTGGATGCAAAGAAAGTCTTAATTAGAGAGATTATATTTTCTAAAGCTTCTAGAGATGAGGCTATCGGAGATATTCCTCTAGGAAATATGCGTCTGGAAATTAACTATAATAGGGTTAAGAGGGCCCTGTTTAGTTAATCAGTTCAAAAAGTACTTAGAATAGATTAACTCAACTTTCTAGTGCTACAGCTTTTATAAGGATGGGACGCTACACGTATAGTAGCCCTGGTATGTCAATGCTTTAGACTAGGCCTACATCCATAAGTGTGGAAAACAGTAAAAGATATTCTACTACGCAAGCCTAATAAACCTGACTATTCAATAGTCAAGGCTTATAGGGTCATTAGCCTACTAAATTGCATAGGCAAGGTGATTAAGAAAGTAGCAGCTGAGGCTATTTCTGATCACTGTGAGGCATCTGGGACTTTACATCCCGGCCAGATGGAGAGCCGCAAGCAACGCAGTGCAATTGACGCAGTAGCCTGCCTAATTCAGGAGGTCCACCAAGCATGGGGTCAAAAACAGCTGGTAGGAGCCCTGTTTATGGATGTTAAAAACGCGTTTGATCATGTGGATACTGCAAGACTAGTGAAACGCATGCTGGATATAGGCCTAAACACAGATCTTTGTTAATGAGTATAGTTATTTCTAACAGACTACAAAATACAGCTAGTAATTAATTAACAACTGTGTTCTTTACAGCTAATAAAATCAGGAGTTCCACAGGGCTCACTAGTATCCCCAATTCTCTTTATTATCTACTTAAATAAGATCTTCAGAGTTATAGAACAGGCAATCCCTGGTATTAGGATCTTATCATATATAGATGATATAGGTCTACTGAATCAACTAACTCAATACAACAAGCCTATCAGAAATTAGAACAAGCTGCTAGTATAGCTATTAAGCAAGGCAAGCAACAAGTAATCCAATTTGATACCAAGAAAACAGAAGCAGTTCTCTTTATAAGAAAGAGAGGCAAGAAGCTTAAGAATCAAATCTAGCAGGCTAAGATCCAGATACAAGGGCATGAAGTCTATTTTAACTCTGAAGCCACACGATGGTTAGGAGTATGGCTGGATAAGAGTCTAATCTTAAAGGTACATTACTATACCTGCCTACGCAAAGCCCGCAAGGCAGAAACGCAGGTACAAGCTCTATGCCAAGAACAAGAACTATCACCAGGCCTAGTGCAACGGATTCAGGTCGCTGCTGTACAGGCGGTTACACTATATAAAGCAGAGCTTTGGTGGCAGGGATAGCAGGACAGACTTAGCAGTATATAGCTTATAATCAACTAACAAACACATGCGATCACAGACATGCTAAAAACTACCCTAATCGGGCCACTTATCAAAGAGACTGTTCTATACCCAGCAGAGGCCCTTCTAGATAGACACCAGAGACAGTATACTCTAAGACTACTAGGGTTGCCTATTGGTCATCCGGCTCAAGCCATCTTACCAATTAGCTTCCGCAAGGGGGATTGCTACGCATAGCCCGGGGAACAGCCTATAAATAACCAACTATGGGCGGAAGGCCCTAAAACATAAAATTCATAAAGTCTAGGCCAACATCTAGCAGCTAAGATAGCAAGTATCTTAAAATTAGATTCATTAGCAGGATTTGAGGAGATAGTAAAGATCTTTTAAAAAACATTTCCAGACACTGTACTAGTGCCTGCAGAAGAGGAGGCTTTAAAACAGATAATCGCCCTCTATAACGGCCTGTCAATGTGGTCAGATGGATCACGCCTTGAAAATGGGCAAACCAGCGCAGGCATTGCATGGCTAGAGCCCTCAGGGACCTGGAGAATCAAGCAAGTATCTCTAGGGCAGGGAAAAGAGGTCTTTAATACAGAGTTAACAGGTGCTAGCAAAGTATTAGAGATAGCTAAGCAACTAAAATATAAAAACTCTATTAGGGTTTTATTAAACTCCCAGGCAGCTATAGCTCGGCTACGAGATAATAGAGTTGGCCCAGGACAATTTTGGGCCATTTAGACCCATGATATAGCTCGAAGACTTGAGAACCAGGGATGCCAAATCACTATCCAGTGGGTCCCAGGCCATCAAGGTATACTAGGCAACGAGAAGGCTGATCAGGCTGCTAAGACAGCCGCGGAAAAGGCTCCCAGGCACATAGACAGGAGCCTCAGCTTAGCTTATCTACACAGAGCATATACTAAGACAAATCAGACCCAGAGACAAAAATGGCTGGCGCAAGCCCTGAAGAAACAGTCCTATAGGGCCCAACAGCGCTATCAATCCTAGAATAGATGGAAACTAGATCTAGTAGCAGGAGCAGCACCAAAACAGCTTGCATGTCAATACTATTAGCTGAAGATTGGGCATATAGCAATACCAACCTACCTAAGTTAGAAGTCCAAGACCTATCTAGATGTCAGAGCTGCTAAGCTCCGCAGAGAACAACAGGCCATATGCTAGTTGAATGCAGACAATGGTGTCGCCAGCAACAGGCTCTGTACAGGGCCCTAAATAAGGCAGGGGCCTCTCCACCTAGATAGGGAGAAATAGCCCCAGAAGGCCGGCTCTTTAAGGACCAGGGAGTCACAAAGGCCTTAATGACCTTTCTCGCAACAACCAATATCGGCTGCTTCCCAGGAGAAACAGCCAAGGAAATGGATAGGACCTGCAAGGATAACCTCAAGGGTCTTAAGCTAGTAGAGAAAGCTGAACAAAAAGGGGAAGAATAGTAGAACAGGCCATCTAGGCACGCCTAGATAACGCCCAACAGGTCATGAACACTGAGAAGGGCATAGCCCAAAGGCTCTGGCGCAGATAGGCGGCTCGGGCGAGGAAAAGGACCAGAATAAACACACAAATAATAGAAGGGGCTGATAGCGCCCCTAGGGACAATCTAGAGGCAGTGGCCTAGGCCACTGCCTAAGCGCATGTGTCTGTCATAGCCAACGGCTCGATATGGACGTTAAACTTGATTAATAATAATAATAATACATGTGTGTAGTAGGTGGCCGTACTTCTCGTGATTGTAAAGCGGCGGCTGACAAAGTAAGCTGACTTGCCAATCGTCAAGGAGCCTGAAGCGATCTGCCTCCAGAAGTGTGACGAGAGATGATCGAGAGTTGAGGTGTGACTGAATAAAGAAATAATCTTGGATGATTGGAGGAAGGCGGTGAGGCGCGCTACGCAGCGACTTTACGCGAAAGGATGCGCCTCGCCTCACGCCATTCTGTGGTCGCTCAGTTTGCCTTCAGAAGAGCCTGCACAGCTAATTGAGGAGTTAACGATGATACTTTCAAGGCTCATATTATTGTTCACAATCGAACAGACTCTGTAGGTATTCAGAGCACATAACTCCCTCAAATACGTCTCTCTTGTCCAAACATGAAAAACGTCGACGTAACAAGGCTCGCCCTCATTCAAAAACTATGTATAGGAAATTATGAAAGTGCAGTAGCGTAGAAGCTCAATGCGAGGATGCACTTGCAAATGCTTTTGTACAGGAGAAGGAAAGGGTTAAGTCAGGCTGTACGCCACAATCAAAAGAAGGCGGGGACGAAAGAACCTTAGCAAGGAGAAACTGTGGTGTTGGAAGAATAGGTATAAGGAAAAGTAGAGTTGCACCCAACCGCCCATATGTGTATACCGAACGCCTTCTATCGGGGGGAATCGACAACGGCGCGAAAAGAAAACCAGAATCAAAAGGGTAGAATCAGAACTCACGATTACGCGTCAAACAAAGATAGGAAACAAATCAGAATGGATGCTTTGGGAAGAAACCGACAAGGAGCCGTCGAACAAATGATGTTAGTATATGAACAGTCAAGATTGGTTTAGGAGCGACATGACGGAGGGTTGTGCAAGCTGCTTAGCGGACTATGCGGACTTTGCGGCCGTTGAGCACCGGTAGTGAGTGACGACTCCACGCGCGTTAGAATTTTCGCTGAGGGGAATCCTTCTGCTGCGTCGAAGCTTTGCCGGGCCCTGTCATAGCTGTCTCGGGCTCTATCAAAAGAATGTCGTGTTCGTTCGGCTGATCGCACGTAGTCGACCGCCTGGGGGTGGGGATGTTGGGTTGTGTCGAGACTAGATGCATAGGTGGTTCCATTACTACCATTCCGGCCGCGTTGATTATGCGTGCGAACCGTCGGGGCAACGGATTCTGCATAGATCTGCTGATCATCTGAGAATGGATTTTTTTTCGTACCAGCATTAATTGGCTTTCCCAGGTCTGAGGAAGCCACCGAGTCGGTTGCAGAACCACCTGCCTTCAGTACAAATGTTTCGTGTTCGTCCAAGTATTTGAATTTGCCTTGGGTGACTTGCTCGCGGATGATGTCGACGTCCAGAGGGAAAAACACCTTTTGAAAAGACTTGATGGTGAACCGAGGAAGGAGACATATCATGACCGTCACAAGAAGAACCACCCAGAAAGACAGGGCTCCATACGTCTGAGCAGCAGATTTGTAGAACTGTGCTGACGCAATGACAGAGGAATAAACTCCGGTCCAGAAGAAAATAAGCAACGAGCTGATCACATTGATCAATACCGTCAACCAATCCCACCTATAGGTATTCATGATGATGTAGGTATTGCTGGCAATCACGGCGCAGGTCGCAACAAGGATACCCATTCGGTTTCGATCGCTAACGTCTTTTCCGCTGGCATGTACGAAGTTGGCTGGCTCATACAAGAGATAGGGCATGTAGAAACACATTACGGACTGGTAAAAGCCGTCGAGCATATACAACCTGCCACCAATTAGTGAATCGATAAGAGAAAAGCTAAGTGGCCGCATACCAAAACTTTGTCTGAGACCATTCAAGCCGTTCGATACCTCTTTTGTACAACTGTGGAACGGCCAACGACACTTTGTCATCGACATCTTGGTCAAAGATACCCACTAAGATGACAGGTAACGAAGTGAACGCGACGTTCACCAGGACGATGTACGTATAGTCGAAAAGATAAGAGCCGTCAAAGTCGTTGTAGATCGAGTACCAGAAGAGTGCGAAAGTCCAGACCAAGTTCTTTTCTAGAGTGTCAGCCTGACAAATAAAAGTACTAAGAGCAAATTGATTTACCTTGTAGAAGAAGTTTGCCGTCGTTTCACCGAGGCGTCTATACGAGTACCGGCCATGAACAAGCACAAGGCGCTGCAGGAACCGAAACTGTCCAATAGCATAATCTGCCGACATGGCGGCTTGTCTACCTTCCTCTCCGATGATTCCAACGCCGACATCAGCCGCTTGGATCATAGCAACATCATTCGCACCATCACCGATCGAAAGCGCCATGATATTGAGACCCTCCTTCACAAGTCGCACCACGGCCGCCTTCTGGGCGGGACTGACTCGGCAGCAGAGGACAGACTTGCACTGCTTGCAAAGAAGCAAGAACCTCTGCTTCATTTCATCAGTGAGCATTATCTTCAGAGTGTCACCATCAATCACAACAGCATGAGTCGCGGCAGGAGGTGAGTGGTCTTTTCGGGCAGCGATAAGCTCTTCGTCAGATCCAGTGAGTCCAAATGTTTGTAGGTGCTTGTCCAATTCCTGAGACGCTCTTTGTGGCTGATCTTCAGGTATATTGAAGACAATAAGTTCCATTTCATTAGTGAGAAGGTTACATGAGAAGCCAATGCTAATAGCCGTCTCCACCTTGTCACCAGTGAGGACCCAGAGCTTGATACCTGCCTCGGCCAACAGAGAGATGGTGTCTGGCACGCCATCTTGCAACTTGTCCTCAATGGCAGTGCCGCCGATGAGCATAAGTTCTTGCTCAATCAAGCTAGCGACGTTTTCAAGTTTCTTTTCGCGATCCGTGATTGCGGCTGCTGCAATGTCGTGCTCCTTGCTCCAGGTTCGATACTCTTCCTCGGAGAGCTTTCGGTCCGCGACACAGAGCGTTCGTAAACCTTCACGAGCGAACATCTCTAGGTGCTGAGCTGTTTCTCTCCGAAGCTCCTGTTGCTTGCCTGGGGCTAGACGTGAATAGATGATACTGTCCGCGCCCTTGCAGAACAATCTGATGCTACCATCAGGCATCCGCACAATAGCACTCACCCGTTTTCTGGTGGAATTGAACTCGAGCGTGTTCAAAACGGTATAGGTACGCTCCTCGCCCATGACATTTAAGATGAGGTCGTCATTGGATCTTCCAAGGAGGGTGAATCCGCAGTCGCGAGCTGTACCAACCAAGGCCGCCTCGTCCGGTGACTGTGCTCTGAACTCAATTTGCGGAGGATCACCTGGCGTGTGCTCAGTAATGACCGAGTGGCACAGAGCAAGAGCAAGCATGAAATGTTCGGTGGCCTGTTTTTGGGCCGCGCCAGATTGGCCGTTCATATCTGCGACGTAAGCCGGTGAGGCAAAGGTGAGGTTTTCGTCGCGTAGATACGGATTGTCGTGCTTCGCTCGCAGCATCTGGATCATCCTCGTTGTATCCGCAGCTATCTTTGCCCGAGCTCTTGCGGCTTCGGCGTCAGCATCACCTCCTTCACGACGAACCATGCCATTTTGGGCTTCTGTGAATGCTTCGCCGTACGAAACTCCATTAACAGTACACTTTTTGAAGTCCATGACATTCTGCGTCAAAGTGCCAGTTTTGTCGGAGAATATGTATTCGATTTGCCCGACGTCGTCCGATATGTTCCAAGTTTTCGGTATACAGGCGATTCCGAGTTTGTCATAATACATGAAAACGTCACTGTGAATGAAAATAGCCTGAGCCGTGCGAACGATTTCGAGAGAGATGTAGAGCGAGATTGGAACCAAGTTCTGGAAAAGAATCAAAGCTACCCAGAAGGTAATGATACCAGTAACTGCCGGGCTGCTGCCATAAGCTTCTTCGAAGTACACGAGAGACCCAGTGTCGGAATCCCACGCAACACCGTTGACGATGGCGGAAACGAGACACATGAAGAACAAGATAATGAAGTTGTAGATGACGTTCCAGTTGAGATCCTTTGCAAGTTGTGGTCTCTTACTGGGCGTCTCGCCAGAGTTGAGCATGATCTTGGTCTCAACGCCAGTGAACAAGACAACACCAAGAACCCATTCGGTATTGCGAACAGAACATCCACGCAGAAGCAGATTGTTGATTGTTATTGGTTCCACCATCTCCTTTCGGGGAGCGTCTGGGTAGTCAGGATCGCGCTGGTCCCAGCGGAAGGCGCCGTTGTAAGCGTAGAGGTTAGGGTGAGGGGCCTCGCTCTCAACAACAAACTCTGCCCGCTCGCAATCGCGAGCATGTCGAACTTGACGCCCGCAGTTGAGAGCATGTCGGACTTTCAGATTAGTTTCGCCATCGAGACTCTTCGTTTCCACATAGCAGGCACCATCTGGGTCTGATGTTGAAAGCACGACAATATCCGCAGGTATAGGATCACCGTTGTACAGCCGGACGAAATCACCAACTTGTAAGCTTTTCCAGTAGTTGCGCTTGAAGCGGGCTTTGCCAACTACTTGTTTTGTCTTGTCCACAACGTTGCCGATTTTCCTCGGTAGACCTGCTGCTGAACCCTTAGACGCGGCCATGCTATCGCGAGCGGCTTTATCTGGATGCAAAAACTGGCTTTGACTTGGTGAAGGTAGTGGCCAATCTGATCGCGCGTCAGGCACTGGAGAAGGCACAGGGGTCATCTGGATAACGTCGTCCATCCCACGGTCACCATGCTGCGATTCCATAGATGCTCTCGGTGAGGCAGTTGTCAGAAAAGAAGCGCGTCGTTCAACATCAGCCGACTGGTTCTTCTTGTTCTTCTGGATCGCATCCCTAAGCTTCCGGTAGGTCCAAATAGTCGCTCGAGTGCAGGCTTTCTTGAAGCGTCGCCATAATGAAACACTATCTTCGGCTGAATTGACATTGGTCCAGTCGACTAAGCGATAAACAGGTGAATTGTTCAACTCGATGTCTAGTACCGTCCGACGCCAGTCCTCAATGGCATCCTTCACAGCCGTAACGACAACGAAGACAATCAAGGGAACCGCATTCAGAGCGGGATTATCGACACCAAAAATAGAGAAGAACTAGTAATGAGAATCTTATTAGCTTTTGACAGGCGGAAAACTAGAAGATACCGCTGGGAGGAAATGTTTGATCTTACACTGAGAATGATGATGAAGAGGAAGTAGATATTCGCAATGTTTTGGAACTGAAACCACAAGTTCTTCGGGACAAACGTTATGGGCGTGTACTTGGCCGTGCGAACTTTGTTTCGAGGATAATTTGCCATGGGATGGCCATCTTCGTCTCTTTCGGATTCGGGAAGTGGGACATTCACATAGACCTTCCTGTTTCCTGGATTGTCTGGCAGCGGATCTAGCGGCGCCCCGGCTGTTGAATTCGCCGCAGTAGACCTTCGCTTTTCATCCCTCGCTTCCGCGCGCCTGTGAAATCGATCCATGATGGAAACGCGTTTCCGCATACCTCCGGCGTTCGTGGCTCGAGTGGTCGCCCATCGTTGGCGTTTCGTCGGCATCGAAATGTTGCTATCGACATGGCGAATCCCGGGTGTAGGCTCTGGCCCCTCTGAATCAAAGTTGACGGAAGCCATTTTAGATTACAGCTTACTCCTGGAGGGCATGGAACCGGAGACTATCGTATGAATATGGAGGAGTCTCCGCTCCGACGAGCCGAACCCGACAGCGCAGCCAGTATACCGACTCGTATAAAATGTAGCGGAATCGCACGGTCGGAAGCGAATGGAGAGTGCGCAGGGGGATATATAAGTTTATCGCACCCGATGCAGCAGGTAGACGTTGGAAGGCGATCGATTTGCACGTCAGGCAAAGGTCAGTGAATGGTGCTAGACACAGCACGGGGGGATGGCGGGAGAAAAAGTGATGAACAAACAAAGGGAATTAACCACCATGAGCCATCAATATGCGAAATAAGAGTCATATAGAAGAAAAGGGTATCCTGAGGATCAATCCTCATGCGCTTGGGGGAGCCGGAGGGGAGAGTCCAAAGATTGAGAGAGAGCAAGAACCGTTAAGGACAGCATTTCTGGAGGGCTAACAATCACTCCTCGAAGAGCGCGGGAACGAGGGAACGTGTATCATTACTTACCGATGCGGTACGCGGCGGATGCTAACGAATCTTGGCCTCTCTCGAAATCTGCCGCTCGAACCAGTTAAACCAAAGCAATGGAATACTATGGCATAACTACGAAGTACTCAATCGCTATCCGCTTCCGGGCCGTCCTGCTTTCCCAGACTCAGGATGGGCTTGTGCATTCTCTGTCCGAAGAAAATACCACCCTGAGGCCTGATATCAATCGCTAGGAGGCTGGAGCAGTCAGCCTGAAACCGACTAGACCTTGTTTGGGATAGTACTGGGTTATCCTGGCTGTGACGCGAAACGCTCCACCTATCGCATGGGACAGTTCGGCCACACACTGCCCTGCCAGCGAGGACCACTAGTGGACGGACAGCGCAGGAGACATCCCTTTCGGGCGCGGCGCGCCTCATCTAAGAGAGGAAGGGTCAAGGCTCGAGAAAAGATCACGAACGTTGCATGAAGACATGTGAGATCAAGGTCCAGAGCAGCTCCATCAGACCCGCAGCAACCCCGGGGTCCCGGTGCCCCGAGTTCCATGCCCCTTTTCCTCCTTTTTGAAGGCTTCTTCTTCAATCTGCACAGACCAACTTTACTCAACACGGAAAGGGTGTCTCCATTCAATGCGTACACCGAGTCCATCGTGATTTTAACGCAGATCGTTGGCTGTCATCTCGAAATCTTTTCAAAACTATCGATTCACTTGGCCCGGACATCACGAGGAAGAGCACCGCCAGCGCAACACTGCCTCTCTTTTGCAGCCAATATATCCACGCTCATTGATTTAGTGTCTGTTGAAACAAACGCTGCCTGCGTAAGTACTTCGAAATAATGATCAGGTCAAACACAGGAGCGGGACTGTACCAGTGCAGAATTGGGGAGGGGCGGGTTGAATTTGTTTCCGATCGGTCGTGGGCTTTGGTGGAGCATGGCCGTGCGAGCTTAAGGAGGGATCGACGCCAGGGAGGGGCCGCCGAGTTCCCGCAAGGCTGTTCAACCTCTTTAAATCAAGGGCCCTTTCTCTTTCGTAGACTCATAGTTGTTGTAGTCTTCGATTCGTGTACTCGTATAGAGAATCGGGCCACAGAGCTGTTTTATTGCGCAATAACTCCCACGGCCACAGGATAATGCATCATGAAGCCATCGCATCTGACAATATATCTATGTCTTGCTCGGTTATTCGTTACGATGTTGACTACACAGCCCGCCAAGCATAATCCTGCAAGCACCCCGCCCCCGCTTCTGTACGTCGAGTACAACAGCCTACGTAGGTATATTAACAGCATTCAGGACATGGCGCGGCAGAATCTCCCTCTCGCTGATGCAGGACTGTAAGATACTATTATGCTACCCCAATAGAGAGGAGTCCCTTGAACAAACTGAGATAGTTGCTGGGTGTGTGCTGCAAAATTGCGCAGCGATTACAGTCTAGGCTCAAGCTAACAAGGGTACCATTGACGAATAGAAATTGATTCTTATTTTTTAACAAAGAAAAGAATTTCCTATTTAACTCCAATCATCGAAGTATCATTGCTGGTAAGCGAGACAAAGAAAAGGTACTCTAGCACTTGGCAATGCTCATGTGACTTCGCGATTCTGTTGGAAGCATGAAGGAGTCTGGTATTCAGGGGTGCGGATGCACCCGGAAAGCTAGGCTAAATACTAATGAGATGCTGACTAAGACTGTGCAGGCCGGCACCCAGGGACGAGGGTAGAACCCATGTTCCAACAGATTCACCAACGCGTAGCCGACGTGGAGCAGACCTCGAAATTGGGAATCAACTTCAAACCCAGTCTACTCTGCCCTGAGATCTGTAAACGCAAAGAGGTCTTCAGCTGCCACGGGGTGGTCTGATATTTCGTCTGTCAGTATAGTCATGTCCGGGTACCAAGTTGTGTAGTCATAGTAATCAAGGGGATATGACTAGACTGCGGCAACTCCATGGATATCCGCGGATATCCAACTCCACTACCGCAAATTTGCGGTATTGGAATAAATTTACTATCCGCAACACTAGTGCGGGCGGTATTGGATAGCACTTTGATATCCATGGATATCTTGCGGATATCCATGGAGTTGTAAACATAATAAACCTGCCAAGGCTCGTGACTTCGTGGTGGGTGTATAGATTATGCAGTTTTTGTGGTAATTTTGGTGTATTCAGCTTGTATTAAATAATTTTGAAAATGTATATGGCTACGCAGTTTTCTGTTAAAGTGACTCTTTAGAAAAATAGTTATAAATAACTTCTTGAATCCTTTCTATGAAATTAAGGTTTTTTTTAATAAAAGATAAGCTAATACTACTATAATATATCAATCTCAAAGCCATATGGTAGCTTTGGCTTCTTCCGAATCCTTCCTGATCGCGCCTGCGTGCTCCCCTCGGTTGCTTCTTCAGTATATGGGAGGCGATTATCTCTATCATCTTGAGGCTCAGGGGTCTTGCTTCGACGCCGCTTGTGTGGTGCTGGCTTGCGTAGGGTTGTAGTCTGTGTGAGGGGTAACTCTTCCTCTGGATGATCATTATCCAAATCATCTGAACTATCTGAATCATTAGATAGATCATCATCTTCATAGTTTCTTTTTTCATTATCACTTATAGGGTCGATCTTATTAAGAAATGGCACAGACTTCCATGTCTGATCAAGTATGGTAGTCTCTCCGCTAGATGAATACTCTTTCAGTATCTCAAGCTCACTTTGTTCAAGCTCGAATCTTGTTACAAACAAATAAAACATCAGGCCTTTGATTGTGTCTGGTTTTAGTTGCCCCCGGCGATAATGACAGGCATCACGAGCACAATTAAAGAGCCGTTCAACACCTGCACCACTAGCAGGCGTTGAAAGAATATCCCGCGCAATCTTTGCAAGGACAGGATACTCATGTTCATACTCTTTTTAAAAGATTTGGGGGTTCCCCTTGGTAAGACTTATGAGAAAAGTTAGTATTAAGATAATATAATATATTATATATTGACGGAAAATCTAGGTAAGATATATCTAGATTTACAGAGGCATGTAGTCAGGGGAATTATTGATCAAAAAGATAAGATAAGATGAAGATAGAGATAGAGATAAAGATAAGATCAAGAAGATAAGATCAAATAAGATCCTTAAGACTAGATAGATTGACTAGATAGATATGATAAATAGATAGATAAGAATAGTGAGATTGACTGTGAATTGACCTGAGCAATTGAATCAGAACAATCTGATCAGAGCAATCTGATCTTTAGAACATCTGGGAATTGTAGGTCTATTTATATTGAATAATGATAGACCTGATGTCTGGATCGTGTGATCAATATAACGTCATGTTTATGCAATGGAATTGCATAGAATCGTATAGTAATTCATGGATCATAAGGAATGGAATGATGAAATGGATCGATATAGTTGTATAGATCATGCATAGAATGATTAAGAATATGATATCATCATATGATGTTGGATCACATGATATTATTTCCGACATATATACAGACCTTTTGTGAGATATCATGTGATTTCATCCTCTGGCTGATCTACTTCGGTCTGGGCAGTAGGCTGGAAGTCCATAAACATCTCAAGATTATTATTAATAGGGTCTTTAGATGCCTCTATACTAGTTGATAATATTTGAGACGTTACTTGTTGTTGATAATGGTTGTACTTCTTTTGTAGGGCATCCCGGTAAATTTTTATATAATCAATAGAATTGCCATTCTTATCTTTTCTTCTCTAGTTTTTACTATCAAAATAGTGAAGCTTCTTTGAGAGGCAAAGAATTGTTGTAATTACATAAAGTTCACCATATGACTCTTGATCTGTTGTCTGATAATATTTTGAGAGTTTTTTCTTTGCGGCGCGAAGTGCCTAAACATCCTCTTCTTCCAGGAGATAGCTTTATATTTTAGTCTTTTCTCCATGTTATCAAGGTGGCTGAACAGTCTGTTGTAGATTGTGAAGACATGATGAACTAAAATATCACGAGTTTTTGACAGGACATTAGTGAAATTAAAAAAGGGCTTCGTGATCAAAAGCAGATAATCCATCTAGTGCTATTCTTCTTGGTTTAGCTTGAATTGTACATATTAATATGTTTTACAATACTGATCAAAAACTCGTTGGAGCTTTCTCGCGCGCTCAAGTATTAAGAAAGTGGAATTCCAGTATGTGCAAACATCCTGAATTGGAAGAAGCTTTGATTTTTCTATTTATAAAGCTATAAAAACTTCCTAGTATTGTGGATTAGCATTAATAAAAACAGCTAGTCCATAAATCTATATATTATAATAATTAGTAATATTAAAAAAATATATAATAATAAAAGAAACTAACCTTCTTAAGTCTGGCCATGATATCTTTTGAAGACTGCTTCAGAGTCAATTGTAGTGGCTTGGGGCATTTACTTAACCACTCAGACTCAGTCTCTTCATTTACTGGATTTGCCTTGAGTTTTCCAAGTAGATCCTTTAGGCTCAGTTGTATAACATGCACAATACACGGCACGCGGAAGGTTGAGCTCTCGCTTAGAGCTTTTGTTTTAACCATCTCTTGAACACCTTGCATCATTGTGTTATTGTTTGAAGTATTATCTATGATAATTAATAATACTTAATCAGCCACGCCATACTCCTGAAGTATTCGAATGACAGTCTCGCTTAGATGAGCACCGGTGTGTGATCCTTGTAAATGTTCAAAACCAAGAAGAACCTCGCAGTAATTCCACTCTTCATGTTATGATCTATGGTACAGTATAGATCAACCTGTCAACCAGGCAAGAGAACCAACGATGCAATTGAGAAAGTAATCATAAATGGAGAGAAGGCAGGGGTCTCATTGCAACAAAATTAAATCTTGAAGAAGAGAACTAGATACAGTTACATGCAATTCTTTTATCTTTTGACTGATCCATTCAACCGATCTGTTCGACTGATCTATTCTATGTCGATCCTTTCATTGATCCGTTCTACCGACCCGTTCTGTCGATCATTGAGGGCTCAGTGCCCCAACTGCGTGGGTCCAATAACGGATCTGCCATGAAACCCCGTAACATTATCACTTGCCTTGGCGAAACGCTCAACAGCCAGCCGACACATTTCGCCAGCGGCACCGATGAAAATCACTGGTTTGGCGGATGTGAGAGAACTCATCGTTTTTGCGCTGGATAATATGGGTAGTAAAAGAGTCTGAAAGGACTCTGCGAGAACCAATATCAATTGCATCCTGTTACAGAGACCTTGAACTTGGAGTTATATACACCTCAAACTCGCCGTGATTCCCCTATGCAGGGTTGAATCCAAAAAGTAGACAGCTTCCATTCTATGCAATATTCTAGCCAACACAGTGAAATTCCCAAGCAGCAGAAGATGCACTTCAAAGCTATCAACTAGATCCACTTACAGCTCCGTGGCCGCGAGGCTATGGATGAGTATCAAGATGCGTAAGAGAAGACCCACGCGCGCAAGGACATGTGGTAAGAGACTGTAATATCCAGGGCGCGCGGGTCCCGAAAAGAAACCTCGGATTATATTGCTTTACAAGAGTTAGAAATAGGAGAGCTTATGCTAAAATTAATAGTGTAATTAATTTCAAGAACTACCATGAACCTGTCAAACTCGAAATCGTAGTTCGATGATATGACGAGTACTCATACAATCAGCAGGTCTATTAAAGAGATTTATTAATAAATAAAATTGCTTTGATAAGAGCTCTCAAGTAGGCAGAGTAAAGCAGAGACAAAGGCAAGTAGAAGAAGCCAACAGCAGTGAATAGCCTTACTAAAACTATCTTAAGAAAGTATTGTAAAATACAAAACATCAGAAAACATCTTTCCTTAAGAAAATGTATCTAATATTCCTCTTAGTACTGCTCATAAGTATGTACCAATCTACCTATGTGGATATTTCATCAAAGGTCGCGCTGAACATTCCCCTCCAAGAAATCATAGGGTCAAAGGAGTCATCTTTATAAAATATACACACTAAAAACAGCACCGCTCCTCTGAAGAGCCGACTTGATTGAACCGGAAATGCCAAACTGGGTGGACACTCCCTCCACTTGATGGGTAGAGTTGAGATTCTTGACAAAAACAATCTGATAGCATGCTGCTCCCTCTTGACAAGAGATAATAGTTATTTAGAAAAGGAAGAACTCCTAGATCTAAAATATATTAGAGCCCACTTTCAGAAATAGAAGATTGGATACTCACTTAATACCAATTTACACCATATTTGTCCATGACGTTCTCACGGTTGGCCAGCCAGTTGCGATACCAACGCCAGAGCGTAGCAGAATAATGGACACCAATGGTGTCGACATTTTTCACTTCAAAACCAGCAGCCTCAAGCTGATCAATAACCCAGCCTAGGGGAGTACTTGCATCTGCTCCGGGGAAGACATATTTGTTCATAAAGAGCCCCCATATCAAATCTTCATATTGCCAATACTTTCGTAGGCCTGAATATTGCAGGTAGAAGACACCGTCATCATTCAACATGTCGTAGACTTGACGCAGGAAGCCACGGAAATGGCGGACACCCACATGCTCCGACATCTCAAGGCTAGTGATTTTCTTATATCCCCCAGGTATCCCCGGGGACAGTCGCGATAATCCTTGCGGAGGATTCTGCTTTGTGACTCTGCTATGCCGGCATTTCGAAGGGTCGTGTTGCCCCATTTGGTTTTGATTGCGACCTAGAGTGACACCAGTAACATGGGCATTGTAGTGGACGCTCGCGAATGTAGCCAGGGTTCCCCAACCGCACCCAATATCCAGCATAGAATCCCCTGGTTTCAATCCGATCTTCTCGCACACAACAGCCAACTTGTTGTCTTGAAGCTGCTCGAGCGATTCCTCCTTGTCAACATCGCCGATGACACCTGAAGTATACACCATACGAGGGCCAAAGAACCATGCGTAGAAATCGTCGCCACGATCATAGTTGCCGCTTACCTGTTCCTCATCTGCCTTCGGATTAGCTGCACATACCTGACTAGATCTGCTGCTGGAAGCGGAGCAGGGAATGGGTTCATAGAAGTTGAATTTGAGTTACCCTGAGAACGAGAATGGACAATCAATTCCGGTACAAAACCAAACAAAAAGTGACTGAATACGCCCCAGGATAAGCTGAACGAGGCCCAATCATGACGGTACTCTAGGTTGTCCAAACAATCCCCGTGTTTGAACTCGACGTCGCCGCGAAAGTACTTTTCATAGAATACTTCCATTGGAATCCTTCTTCGACCACGGTATCTGAGGCGATCACTCTCCTTGTGAAAGTTGAGATAATATTCCACAGGACGACCAGGTAGCTTGACCTTCTCATTGAGGCGAGGGGATGTGGCGGAGAAGATGCTCCAGTATCCCATGAGAATGGGGACTGCAGTGCATATCGCGACAAAGAGAGCAAAGACTAGACCACCGCCTATTTGAGAGGAAATGAACCATGGCACTGCTATCAGAAGGATGACGAGGAGGACATTGGACCATGAATCATTCCCGGCACCATCGGCAGGTAAAGGGGCGTTTTTAATGGCTGGAGACTATAGTAGTGTTGTGTTAGTCCTGCAATTCAAGGCAATTAGGCATTGTAGAAGTGCAACAATTACTTACTCTTGTAAGCCGAACTCCACAGTGATCCGTTGGAAATGTTTGCAATGTCTCTGGTGTTACAATGAAGTCGAGGAAAGGAGGGGACTCAGGGTGCTTTTGCGTCATATTGAGAGGCTGTGCGAAGACTCCAACATGATTTCTCTGAAGAGAGGATTGATCCATATTTATAGCATGTTGCAAGCAACTTTTTCCACCGATTTCGCAGGTTCCACTATATTCTTGGCGATTGAATAAACCTATCCTATATTTAATGCCATTGCGGGTCTGGTGCTAGACTTGTAGAAGGATATCCCAATCGACGGCTTTCCCTTTGCCTGACTTGTCAAGCCTCAATAAGTTATACCTATAGCATTCATGTTCAGCGGTCCCTTGTCTGATAGCTATCCGAGCACTTTAGGCTGCCATGTTCAGGCAGGAAGGGTAATAAGGATATGCAATACGCAATTTGCAATACTCACAGGCAAGGGGCTGCTCAATCCCCGGTCATATTTGGCCACCCTTAATATGTCTGGGATCCGCGGAAACCGATCACTTGGGAAGCTTTGATCGTATTTGTGTCAGTGTTTTATCCTGGAGCACCATCGGCTGAAACATGATCGGCACATGCCTTGTGGTAAATTATCCATATTCAATTATGCTGCCTTCATTCCATCTGTAGGAGAACCCCGAATCATCTAGTCATGGTTCCGCCACGGAGAGTCGTAGAGGTAAGGTACGAGGATGGAGTCAATTCGAAAGTTTGTCCCTGGTCCATCCTGAACTGCAGTTGTATTACAAAGACTGCTCGTAACTAGAGATTTTGATACTTAAGCATCTGCACCTATAATGTTTCGGGCCGCGCTAAAATAGATTTGCGTGCAGTCCTTGTGCCTTTTGATGGGATTCGTGGTATGATGCCCGAGTAGTCCATAATCTTGCTCAGGTCCTGCATACTGGCGACCAGATAATGCTTGATGGTAGATACCTCTCTATCGATGCATGTATCACTTTTTGCGACGGATTCAATCAAGTCACTGAAGCGTCTACAAACAGCGACACAGCTTGAAAGGCCATTGTGAGATATACTTCGTCCTTTGTTGATTGTTTTTAATTTTGCGAGATGTGGATATGTAGGGATTTCGTTTGTTGCAATGTCTTTTGAATCCCAATCCTCAAGGTCTTTTCGTGGAGCAAGTTGGAGCCTTTCTGTCGCCCGTTATGATTATCTGATAGACGACAGACTTTCCGAAAGTTTTGTATAAATGATCGACACGATCATGGACTTGGAAGTAAATTTTTGCGTTTGGATCATCGTGCGTATCTTCTCGATAGAGTTCCATTTTGAGACTTGTTGAATTTATAAGTCGGGACGTATACATCCAGAAGGGAACCAGGGCAAAATTGCGAGATGCAATCATCAATTTCATCATTCTACTTTTAAACCTCGCCATAGATAAGTATTCCATGCGGTATATACAGAGTGCAGGCCGTACCAATCCGTATGTAATCACTGGCCACAGGTATGGATCTAAGTCCAGAGTTTGGACCACAGGCATTATACATGTGCCTTACTATAAGTATTTTATGAACAGTTCCGTTCAGGCAACTCGTGGACAGCTAGAACATACAGCCGCTGTGATTGAGATTCATGAATATTACACTACTATTTTAACTACTAGTAGAATGTTTATCTGTATACCCTCTTAGCTAAGATGCATTTCACAGCCCTAGGGGAAATGCGCAGCAGATGCCATGATCACAGAAACATACAAGAAAAGGTCAAAGCAGTACTCTGATATAAGCCACGAACACTAACTCACTCCTAGGTCCAACCAAAAGAGCATATGCGTCAGTCGCCTTTAAAAATCTAACACCTGTCAGATATCCCTCTGAACCGCGCAGCCTAATGCAGTGGGGGTTCCAACGGGTAGACATGGGGTCCATTTGAATGTTTGGAATGGTATAATTTGTCCCAGCGACTTTGCAACTGGCTTGGAGTCGCCCAGGCATTCTCTGGGTCGCGCAGCCATAGCCGAATAAGATGGCGACTAGCCAATCATCAGTGGAAGTGCCAATAAGAAATTTCTGTACTGATCTCGGAAAATGGGCGTCGCGAGAACTGAACAGTGATCCTCTCGGGGTCGTGACCATTGGGCGGCAGATAGTACAGTAAGGGCCGTTGAACTGAGTAGTCCGTTCCACTGAAACAGGAGTGAGTAAGTTTCTTCCAGGGCTCCGGCAGGTGCGTAAACATACATTGGCATAGGCCAGTTCTCCGCCAGTGCCCGGATCAAATCTGGCCGAGTTTTGGCTATTTCATTGTACAATCTCCAGGTGCTAGCCAAGAGACTCTCGCCTCCAGTAGCTGGCTCGTCCAGAGCGTACAAGGACACGATATCGCCAATGTCACCATGGAAGGTTATCACCTTGTCTGTATGCGCAGCTGGCAGGATTCTGTCATCGTCCTTAGACCGGAGATAGTTTGTTATGTGGGTGACCTTCACATCTTCGAGGTCTGGTTGAAATAGTAATTCTGCCTTCCGCGCACAGGAGCAATATGAGAGGATACCCCAACATAGATAATCTTGTTTTCCTCTGCGTTGTAGTTGTCGACTGGTATGCCGCGTATCATTGTAAAGCCATAGCCTTTGTAAAGAATGTCTGAAACAGCACGAAGAACGTGATGTAGGGATGGGAGAGGAAATGTTGTTGGATTCAGCTGATCCATAGGCATTCCCAGTCCTATCAAGTCCGCCGTCTTTAGCTACTAGGAATATGGGTAGAGTATATACAGATAGCTTTACCTTGGAAATGTCTCAGGGCAGCATCAATCTCTTCTAGCTACGAATCATTGAGCTTTAACACACACTCGGTGCCGCTATCACTCGTATGCTCCGCAAGTGAGAGGTCCTCCCCATCCCAGACCAGCTTTCCGCTCATCTGGCGAGGAAAGCCATGAGGGAGCGCTGCATTAACATCCTTCTTACGGTGATACTTAGCGGCCCAAGTGTCATGTGTCCGATAGTAGGCACCGAAGTGTAGCCCGGGGGAAAGTAGCCGGGTAGATCAAGTAGTGCACTATCAGTGGACAGCGGATGCTGCTATTTTGTTGTCTTCTATGAGCTAAGGGGAGTTATAATATTTATGAAGTGAGTTGAGCAAATTTGAGAATTCGGAGGATTTCAGCTATACCGAAATGTAAAGATCATGACCTTTAGCAATCCTATATTAACTCCTCTGCTAACAAACAGGCTCTGTTACATAATTTCCTCTGTCAATCATTGATAAAACTCAGCACTTTTTGGTTCTAGTCTTATCTGTTCCCTGTGACTGGCGTCACTGCAGTCTGCTTACTGTGATCCCTTCCGCCCTTGAGCGGACCATCGCTGACCCTCTTCCTTGCTTATCTGCCAGCCTTTGGCTTTCCATTCTTGTGCAGACGTAGTTTCTTTCCAGCTTTCTCTTTTCCATCCTCCAGAAGTGCGACTGGGACCCGAGGTTCCAGCTCCCAAGGTGGGGCAGAATTGGTGATCGATGCACTCACCACTTACCAGGGCACAGTGCTCCCCATTGTAAACCTCGTCTTCTTTGCATTGAGCTCCTGGCGTGATACGCAGACTCGCGCAATCGAATTTTCTTTGCTTCGAGGTGGTTAGGTAGCCGATCGAATATTATATGCAATGAAACGATACAGCAGTTTGTGTAAGAAATCAACTTTCATACGTGGTCAGCTAGCCTCAGACGGGGCGGAGTTATACAAGCTTCAGTTGCTTCCATCTCTGGCCTCGGAGACCTACCTCATTATTACTTGTTTCGTGATCCCGCCGCGCAGATATATTTGGCGATGCTTTCTTTCTTCCTAACAAGAAGACTATTTATTCGCAGCTTGTCTTTTTCGAGGAATCGCGGGAACCAGGATTCGTCTACGCAGCCTTCTACAATAGTTTTCAAGATGTGCCCACCAGAGTGGAAATCGTGCCAACCATTCGAGGTTGCTATACTGAAACGGCCATGCAAGAGCTATCAACGCTTCTACGACTTTCACGGCTGTCTCCGGAACTGTATGAGAGGCATCAACGTGATCGACGCTATGGCATAACGTTGCCATGGATGAGCAATACGAAGGATGCGTGGGAAACACAGTTTGATTGGTGAGAAGGGCAATGTCTATCTGAGTATGGCTTCAAAGAATTAACCTGCTATAATAGAAGTACGAGGAATTCATCAACAATTTTCCCCAGCATATCGCCACGGTGTTTGGCAACGACAATAATAAATGGCATCCATTCTGCCGCGTTGGTTTCTGACCAAACGACGGCAATACCGATTCTTCTCTTGCACGGCTGGCCAGGTATTCTCCGCATCCTGAATCGGCGCGTCGGAATTGTTTGTTTTCCAAACATTAACATAGGGACCTTTTGGAATTTCTGTCGAAGTTGGATATGATCCGAAAGGAACTACCGAGCTTGGAAACGCCATGTCACTTAGTTGTTGCCGCCATTCGTTGGATACGCATTCTCCTCCCAGCCTCCTATCTGCAAAGATTCCAGAATTGGTGACGGTGCTCGTATCCTTGACAAAGGTCATGGATATTCTGGGCTTCAGCTCCGAATATGTTGTTCATGGCGGAGATTCAGGAAGTGATACTGCGAAGGTTTTGGGCGCAAGGCAGGCAAGTTGCAAAATGGTGTGTCGAGATCTACCCCGATGGACAGCACTGGACCCGCTAATCGATGCCATCCTAGTTATTCACAGTATGCTACTAGATTTCTTCCCTGTTTCTGTTATCAATCGACCATTATAGTCTGCTTCTGTTACATGGCTGAACCGTTAAGTTCGGAGCCGCTGGAACTCGACGGTGACCGCATTAGCCTCGAAAGTGGTCGCAAGCTTGCGATCGTGGACAATACGTATACGAAAGAGCATTCATACAATGGAGATCCACTGCAGACGAGCTGTGCAACTGTGGGGCTACACATGGGTTGGACCCCAGTCTCGTCCGGATTCAGAGCAGCGCAGGATAAACGGACTACCAGGCCAGATGATGTGTGGATCCTTTGGAATTGGTGTTGTACGTTGTATTTGTGGGCTGGATTGCGCGGTGTATCTGCTGACAGAACGTCAACGATCATGATTGACGATATATGAGAGGATTATAATCTTGTCTGCTGCTCTATTGCATTGTGAACATCGTTTTCATTGCTCGTATTCCTGAGTCCCATAGTGCTCAGAGTGGATTCATGAATATGACTCACTCCTCCATGTCGGCCTTTAATTATCGCCGCGCGAGGCGCCAAAAACTCCACGCTCCGAAGACTGGCATGTCTCTCACGATGACAGGCCTGCTTTTACAAGAGACATAAATTAAACGCTCTCGCTCCCTCACTGACCATAAGAGGAAAGGAAATTCACCAGTAAGCTGGGAATCCCTTCCTACCGTACACAACCCACCCAACATGCATTTCGCTATGCTCCTCTTCCCCGGCTTCGAAGCCCTCGACGCCTTCGGCTCCCTGGAAGTCCTCAACGTCCTCTCCGAAAGAAAACAGATCTACCTCTCCCTCCTCGCATCAAGCCTCGCTCCCGTCTCAACTCGATCCCCAGATCCAGCCGCACATCGGGTAAGCTCGATCTGCGCCCAGGAAGTGCTTCCAACGGGTACTTTCGCCGACTTTTTAAAGGACACACCCGCGCCTGATACCGCCAAGGGTAAGATAGACGTGCTCATTGTGCCCGGCGGCGCGGGGACCCGCTTTCCCCACACCATCGATCACGTCATTGAGTTCGTGCGGGCAATCGCACCGTCGGTGAAATACATCATGTCCGTGTGTAACGGCGCAGGCGTGTTAGCGCGGGCGGGCGTGCTGGATGGTAGACGAGCGACGACTAATAAAATGCTTTGGGGGCCGACGACGGCGCTGAGGGGGGAGGTGCGCTGGGTCAGAGAAGCTAGATGGGTGGCCGATGGGAACGTGTGGACTTCTTCTGGGGTGAGTGCCGGGATCGATATGATGCTGGCTTTTGTGAGGGATATACAAGGGAAGGATGTGGCTACTGGGATAGCTCAAGAGATTGAGTATGTTTGGGATGTGGAGGAGGATGGAACGAGGGATCCGTTTGCTTTTGCTGCTGTTTGAGGATACATGCGTGGCTTGCAACACACTAGAGATCAATCAGAAGAATATCTTTCCGCACGCAACTCGACAATAATGCAGTCTCTACTATTACAGCCGCACCAACGTCGAAAGTTTTTACAGTTAGACTCTTTCCCAGTCCATTGGGCATCCCTCCTTGGCTGTAGGCCATTTCTTCCAGCATCAGCATCATGCCAACCGCCTTAGGTCCTTTGTAAGCTTGGGATGCCGCGGGGCAAATATCTGGCATAGTTGACTGGCGACGTTGCTCATGGCCTTGAGAAGTTTGTACGGCATCTTCGAGCCGGTCAATACCCGTTGACAAGAAGCATACAAGAGGACGGCGTACATAACACCCAAAAACAACCTTCCAGCAGATTCCCTCATTCTTCTGGCATAAATGAAATTCATTGAATATGATGACGTGCAGTGAATAGAGCCATAACTTAGACATCATGAGAGTAATACAGAATTCATAATAACTGCCCGCTTATTGAATCTCCAACAGTAATCATACTGAGATAAGTCTCTATACTGTAGAGTGTATTGAATCTCTTTGCCATTCCTCAGAGTACATTCACCATGCAGTCGAAGTTTAGTCAGGCTCGTCTACTCTACTTTACTAATGAGATATCTCGACGATATTCCCTTCGTTGTTCACAGTAAACCGGACTTCCCACCCTTCCCCTCCCAGCTCTCCCTTGACGATCCGAGAAAATGCCTCGGCATACTCCGGTCCATCCACCTGTGGCGGCCCACCTAGTGGAGAGGTTTTTGCGACGTAGTAAAATCTGCAGGTATATCAGTCACTTCCGTGCTATTCTACAAGTATGGTGGCTCACTCACCGCAGTCCTCTTTCCCTATACGCCTTATTCGCTATATTAATGAGATACGCCAGAGCGCTCTTCCCAGTCCCTAGGGTAACAAAAAGGGGTTTAGGCATGAACGGAGTCAGATTTCCAGTTGCGATAAAAGCCGGAGCAACGGTGCGGTCTTGCTCCTTCAACTCCAGGAACCCGGATGTTGCATGGTAGAGTGCAGCATAAGCTCCTGTAGCATTGACAGCGATGTCTTGCTGAAAAGCGCCTGGGGCAATGGTGAATGGATTGGTAGGATCTGCCGGGAAGGTGGCAAGCGCAGCTAATATGATAGAATTAGAAATGACGGCCAACGACAAATGACCACGACTGCACTGCCATAGTTTCTCACCATTGTAAACGACTAGCTGGGGAATTCCAAGGTTTTCAGTCACCTCTTTGAATGCAGAAGCAACCGACGATGGCTGAGACACATCCACAGCAACCGAGTACATGTCTTTGAGTTCGGGATCCTGCAGGCTCCGAGGATTCCGTTTTCCGATCGCAACTTTATACCCATCTTTTAGGAAGCGCTTGGCGACCGAGATGCCGATACGGGGGCCAGCTCCCAGGATAAACACAACCTTTGATGCGGAAGCCATGCTTTATGCGAACATAGGAGGGCTATATATCTTAGACAAGTGTTGATGATCGGAATCGTCAAGTCTACAACTCGGCCGTTACCCGACTGTGCGACCATTAATATAAAAGTACCGTCTCATGGGTATTGAATCCGGGATCACATAGTTGGATTTCTAAGCATCGCTGTTAGTCGGGGAGCGTGAGGTCCGATGTCTCCGCCTGTGGTGGAGGACTCCATACTATGCAGGGTTTATGAGCATTTCCTGGCGTTTGACCACTAAAGTGTTATCGAAATGTCTGATAACGTCTGATAAACCATGTAGGTTTATTATTACATCGTATTAGCTGACGAAACTGCAAGGACCTTTGGTAAGTGTGAATGCTCGGTTACTCTCGCTGGGGGCATATATGTCATCAGCGCCATCAATGCAACGAGACTGTAGGTGTCAAAAGATGAGTAATTTATTTATTAGAGATCAAAAAGGGGCCCAAACACCCTGTTTCTTCAAGGCTCTGCCGTCCTTCTTGGAGCCACAGGAACACTCTGTCTGTGCGGTCGGCGCTCCGATACCCCGCAGAATGGAAGTGCGTGAGGTGCTAATTGAAAGTCATGGATTGATCATTTAATGAGACAGTACCAAAACAAATGAATGCGCCCTTAGTAGAGGAGTAAAACAGAAATGCCATCTATGACGAATGTAGCTTTTAAATTAGTGTCCGCAACTCTAGCCGGCACGCTGACGTTGCCTTTAAATTTTCAGGCAAAGTATGGAGTAAGTCGGGGTGACGATGGAGAGGACATGGTTGTGCACGGCTTTAATGCTGCAAACTGTGGCCTTTCGCTCTGCGAATTGCCGCTTTATAAGAAAGGCTTGACCTTCCTTCCTTAGTCCTAGCGCTGGTCGCATTCTAGTAGACTTCTTAAGACAGCCTCGCGCGTACACCTTGAGCACAGGAAGCAATAGCAGAGCATTAAGGATAAGGGAAAAAGATAAAAGGATCTTCCTCTTCCTTCTCAAGATGTTACTCTTCATGCCCAAGACCAAACGGGTACCCGTCCAAACCGCAAAAGCAAAAATGGTGTGACCTGTCAACTGGCATAACTTATGCTGCATTCTCCCTGCAGGTTGGTGTATTCTACCACACCAAAGACAACCGGCGCGAAAACTCTCCTCGAGGCGCTCAAACGTTATATAAAGCTGTAAGGATATGATAATTGGCGAGTATTCTTATTCAGTACGTCCCTAAATATCGCGCGGAGATCCAGTGGTCCAACCAAAGTAACGCCACACTTCGTTTAAGCACTGGAATATAAGCTTAAATTACATCTAACTCTACTCTGCGCTCTCTACGGGCATTTTTCCGCAGTTTCATGCGCCGTTGTGGCCGCAATGTCGCAAAAACAGCAGGGAAAGGCCACGTGGCCTCAACTGAGCGACCACCGACACCTTAATATTCACGCAAACGCGATAGCCCTACTTAATGATGCTAAACAGTTGAAACAAGTGTAGGAGGCTGTCTCACACGGTCCTTTCAAGTCAGTATTTCTTCAATTTCTAAACGCTGCAATCGGGCTGGCCGAGAAGATCACCGACGCCCCGTCTCTCGACGTGGTCACCAAAGACCTCAAAGAAATCAAGGAATCCATTCAAAATCAGTCCAAACAACAGATTCAGCTGATCAAAGCAGTCGATGTTATTGAAACCCGATCAGCCAAGGCCAGCGGGTCGGCTGCTCCCCCCAGGTCCTACATAGAAGCTGCACGACGGGGTGCCGCTATGTCAAACTGGCTGGGCAACACCCACCCTAATGGGACGAGCCCGAATGGGTCCGCGGAGACAGGGGCGTCTAGTATCCCTGTCCCACTGTTACCCCCGCTGGCTGAGGACCTGGAACTGCATGTGCGGAAGACCACCGCCTCCGTTGTCAACCCGCTTCGCCGCAACCACCAAACGCTAGTCAACCGTGTCAACGCAAGTATTGCAGAGTGCGGAGACGCGCTAATCGCACACCGCAAGGTGGCCGCCGGCCGCGTACTACCCAGCGGAGACGTGGTGCTGACCGTGGACAACATGGAGGACGTCGAACGTCTGACGCGGTCCCCCATGTGGGTGAAGGTGCTGGGGGCAGACGCGACCATAAAACGTCGGGGCTACCCCATCATCGTTCATCAGATGGAGGCCAAGATGATTGGATTGGACAATCCGGCAAAGCATCAGCATGCACTGACAGAGCGCCTGCTCGCTGCTAACGCCACCCGACTGGCAGCAACCCCCACAGACATCACATTTGTGGGATGACTCCGGCCGTGGAAGTCAGTGACTCGAGAAGGACTGTCATCTATATTGATTATAAAATTTAACAATGACCATGCTGCCAACGTGTTAATCCGCCAGGGGGTGGTCCTGGATGGGAAAATTCACACGGCGGCCCGGTATGACCGGGAGCAGCAAATCCTGCAGTGTTTTGGCTGTCAAGAATATGGACATTTGACCATGGCTAGTGCCATCCAGGTCCCCTTAAGCTCTGCTGCGTACACCGTTGAGATCGATTCGGTTCCGAGATATGCCGTGAGCAGGTATTCTGATCAGGGACCACCGCTGCGGACCCTACATGACCCTGATACCCACTGCCATCCGTATATATCTTCAGTGTCTGACTGCGCTGAATGGCATCATGCCTGTTCCTTGCCTCCTCTCGCTTTTTGATAACTACATCGGGCCCTGCCTGCCATGGGGCTCGCAGGTATGCCTGCCGTGTCTCACAGGGGCCTGTCTTGGTCCTGGGTGGTGACCATAATCCTCCATTCTTCTTCGCCATCTGAGCCTCGATGGGGGTTTGTCCGCCTTGCCTGATCTCCTCCCGAGTACGTGGGGTTATTGCGCTCCTTGGTATGGCATGGACGGGTCCAGTAAGCACCCGGATAGCTGTCTCACAGACCACCTGCTCAATTTGGTGTTTCATCGGCGTGAGATACAGCTTTATATTGAGCGCCTCTGCCGCTGTCGTGCGAAAGGCCCCACTGATCAGGGCCGCGGCCCTCTTCTGGATGAAGGCGAATTGTTGGATAATCTGGTTGCGTTTTTTGGCGGGCATGCTTTCCTGGTACCACGCGGCCGCCCCGTAGAGTATCTGCGGGATGACCACCGCCTGGTAGATCCTTCTCATGGCCATGATCGAGGCCCCCCACGTTGACCCAGCCAAACCCCGCAATGCTACGAGGCTGGTCCCGGCCTTGGCGACTGCCTTGGCCTGATGTGAGGTAAATAAGAGCTCTGGATCTAGCTAGAATCTTAAATAACGTTCTGCTTCCTAGGAGGCAGATACCATAGTCTAGTTGTCTAGGAATAAAGACATCAATTTAGGCTGTACTCCAGTTTGCGGGTTAATAAAGTGGAGCAGCTTGTATTTACTTAGTGTAAACACTAACACATGTTTGGTGGCCTAGTCTTATGCCCTACAACAGGCCACCTAGAGCTTGGCCACTGATTCCTCCTCGGACATACCAGCAGCCAGGCAACTAACGTCGTCGACCCAGCCATAAGCTACCATCTGCTTTGAAATTTCAGCTTCAGTACATTCTTTAGTTTCCTGTTCCGTGCATGCCTCGATCAGACCTGCATTGTAGAACAGGTAAAGGATCGGTGAGAGAGGACTCCCTTGCGGGATCCCTGTTGGCGTCGGAACCCGTTCGGCCTGGCCCTCAGGCATGCGAATCCGCGTGGACCGGTCAGACAAGAATGCTCCGACCCATGGGATCACCTTGCCGAGCCCTTTCCTGCGGAGGTCGTGCAGAAGCCTCTCATGGGCAGTATTATCATATGCCCCCGTCTAGACTGGCGAATGGTTAGGTTAGGTTAGGTTAACGAGGTAAGTTATACCTAACTGCTAGGTTATGGCTAGGTTAAGGGAATTTGTATACCTAGCCACGGTTAAGCCAAAGATTGGCCGGTTAACCTAGGTTAACCGTACTTGGCGCCAAGACCTGGTGGCTATACCTATCTTGGTTTAGTGTGGTTAGGTTATTTGATCGGTTAACTGACCTTAACCTCACCATCTTAACCGACCACGAGAATAGTATATTAACAATAAGAATCAGCTTTATTTACTGATTATATATAAAGTATAATGATTCATATTATCCTGGATACCACTAGACACCAATAATCCCCTGTTTAATATAGTGTTTTGGTTGATTTTAGTTTTGAACCAGATTACGCTTCGAGTACGGGGTAGTAATGTATATTAATACAGCTGATGTTTCACATTATAATAACTGCAGAATCTTACACCAATATAATCAATTAAGTTTACACAGATTGCTGACTGAGTCTAGGCTTAGGATACTATAGCTATATATAGATACTATACTCAGATCTAAAACACGCCGTGAACCATATATTTTAGTGCTTTTCTATTCATATCTGGAGCCAGCGTTGTCGGTGCCAGTGTAATGGAACTTCGACATATAGACTAGCTACTAGAAGATTCCAGCTATACCTAATTTAGTATATAAGGGCTAACAAGACCTCTTGTCTTATGGAAGCTCAAGCTTCAGTTTTCTGTATCTACGAAGTACCTGGTTAAAGGGTTAATACTATTCTTACTGCTATATTGATTGATCCCTCCTATCTCAACCCCTCTAGCTATTACATTAGGTTATGGCTAGGTTAACTAGGTTAGGTTATGCCAGTCTAGGTTGAAGGTCGATGGTGTTGGACACTGTTGATCGCCCGTAGGGTGTTCACCGCTACAATCGAGACACCGGGCTCTCACCCCTGGTGGACATCGCTCCCGTTCATGTTGGCCTGCGCAGTGCCCGCACCGCGGTGTTTCCTTGCATGCCCATGCTAGGTGGCCGAACCGTTGGCATCGGAAGCACCTCTTCTTCTTGATTTCGCGTCGTACAACCGTAGTGATGAGTTGCCCGTTGATAAGGAACCGCTTCCGAAGCATATGCTCCGCTCCCTCTGGGGAGTCGAACCAGATTCCCAGTAAGGCGAATTTCCCCAACGGCTTGTCTTTTGTTTTCATCCAGGCCAGCTCGTCGATCTGGAAGCAGTACTCCGCTAGGCCGTTATCATCGAGGATTTTCTCTGCTGCCTGGATGCGTCCCGTCTCTAGATCGAATTCCTCTGTTGGGGTCCGATGCACGACGACTCCAAATCTCGGTTTTACCAGCTTTGTGTTGTTGCCCAACTCATGTAGCCACTCGGCGTTGTTGCGGGACATCTCAGCGGACTCCGCGTTTCTGAATCGAATGATGTAGCCGGTTTTGGTGGTGCCGATGCCGGCCACTTGGGCGTCTTGCGTCGCGGCGTCGCTCTGCAATGCAGTGCGAATGTGGTTGTTGGCCGCATTGATGGGGAGATATCGTCTGAAAGTATTTCCGTCATTGTTATTGTTGTCTCTTGGGTCGACAAAGGTCCTCTGGGTGCTGATTCGGACACAATCCTGGTCTTTCTCGGGTCGTTGGGGGTTGAGCGAGGAGGTGCCATTGTCGCCCTCAGCTGCGATGGCGGCCCAGGTCCTGGTCACTGTCGCTGGTGGGGTGGCCTCGATTTGTGCTCGCAGTGCTTTCACCTCGTCGTGTAATTTCTTGTTCTGTTTTTGGAGAACATTCTGGTTGTGCTTGATCTCCTGGAGTTCATTTTGGGTGGTTGTGATGGTCATTGTTTGGTGGCGGATGATGTCTTCCAGCGTGGTGATCAGTTTCCACACCTCCTTGGTGGTGATTCGACCGGTTGGATCTGACGGGGCGAAGGCATCTCCACTTAGGGTTCGCTTCCGGTTCTCGGTGGTGGTTCTGGCTTCGAGATCTCCCTCAGCGAAGCTGGCGGTGGTTTCTTGGGTGTTTGTGGGAGGGGTCTCGGGCCCTCCCGCGGGTGGGTCCGCCATCAGTTAGGGATAAGCCTCCGCTTGGTACACAACACCACAAATTTATATCACAACAACCTTCAAAAGAATACAGAATCTCCAAACCTGTTCTATCTCTTTCCCCTATCTTGCCTCCATATCTGCGCTGTCTAGCATGAATTGAAAACAGTTTCACTACTTGATTCTCTCGGATTCTTTCTCGGACCCTCCTTAGAAACACGCTAATCTGTGTTTGCTTTAGCTTAATTCGGATGATGAAATTGTATTGTAATAAAAATTCACAAGATAGTGGATTCGACAAATTACTTGAAATACCCTTACCATAAATACTCACACATTGTTCCCCCTCATAGCTCACTTCTTTGACTAGTCTTATCATCACCATCATTACTCTCTTACGAGCAACGGTCGCATGAGGTCATTTTCAGTGAAAGATAAATGATAAAAGAAAGTGCTTTTGCGTGATCTACATTACGTCAATTATCGTAGAGTATTCCAGCAATCATAGTACGAAGGAGAACTCGCTATTCTAAAAGACTTTATCAAGAGCTCGTCCTATCATATGCATTAATACCCAGCCCCTGAGCCGCCAATTTCATAGGAATTTCGGGGCTTGCCAAAGTATCTGGATAGTTAAGCCCTAAGGAGTTTTCCTATTTCACTGAACAAGCTCGTACTAAATCGAGAGCGTCGGCAAGGTACAGTTTGCGTTGGTAGTATAGTATGGACTAAAGTTAACATTTGGCAGGTGCGGATTTACACACCGCCTCTAACCTCCATCCATCAGGGTCAATAACAAAGGCAGCAAAATAGGTGTGACCATAATGTTCTCGCAATCCAGGCTTGCCGTTGCAAATTCCCCCATTCGCTATAGCCGCCGTGTAGAAGGCCACAACTATATTGTGACTTGAAGCATTGAAAGCAATGTGGCATCCTCGCCCGGGTGCATGTGCTTCGTCACCATGCTCAAAGATGTTAACAATCTCGTTATCTTCGTCGGGGCCATATCCTAGGGTGCGGGGTTCGGATCTTGATAGCGAAGTGCACCTCTCATACACAAGACCTAGACCGAGAGGAGAGAGTGTGGCAGAATAAAATTTCTTTGATATCTCAAAATTGCGAACCCCAATAGAAATATGGCTCAAAGGAAGACTGTCTTGGGGCATCCTGCGCTTAAGCTGTGGAGAGCTCCGGGTCACAGGTGTGCAGGACAGGAGTGTTGCAGTGAACTATAAATCTATTGTGAATTCAGGGAAAGAAGGCATTCGAAAGGAGACAAGACATAGATTAAGCAGTATCTTGCCTGAATAGTTACAGGAAACAGGGAGAGGTCTTCAGGGGTTAAAACCCCCGCACGCTTGCCAAGGCGCTAGCTATACGCCAGCTATACGCCATCAACAATTAATGACCCAGGTTGAGAAAGCAGTCCTACATGCGGGTAATACCACCCTAGGAAGTGATGAACTACCTACCTGCATTCTCAAGGTGGCATGGCCTCTAATCAAGGAGAGGGTTCTAGCACTATATCAAGGCTGTCTTACTACTGGTGTGACGACTCGAGCTGAACTGGCTGACTAATCAGCTGAAATTCACTGATTAACTGAGTATTCACTAAAACACATGGCAAGTGGTGAATGCGAAGATGGGAACTAGTGAATTGAGATGCAGAGAACTGCAAGGTCTGGAGGATCTTGGTAAAACAGTGAATGGCAAGGCAGGGTGTCCATACATATATATATGTAGCTTTGGTCACTCTATCCCAGACCTTCTTCTGTTCCCCAGAGTTGATATTCTAGTTTAGGAGCACCAACACTATAATATCTGCAAAATTAAAATTAATTTCTTTTATTACTTTCTTGCCAGGCTCGTCACAACTGGATATCATCCCAAATGCTTCCGACACGTAGTTCTGGCCATTATTCAGAAGCCAAACAAGGCAGATTGGTCCAACCCCCGGTCGTACAAGCCAATTGCCCAGTCTTAGGCCAGGGCCTGGAACGTCTGGTGGCACGGAACATGGCATGGATTACCATTCACTACAAAGTCCTAGTTAGTTAATAGCTTGAAGCTCTTCCTCTCTAATCTGCTATTGATCTAACCACAAGCCTGCTCCATGACGTGGAACAAGCACTGAATCAAGGTTTAACAGTCTCACGGCTTACTCTTGATGTGAAAGGAGCTTTTGATGAAGTTCTCCCTGGGAGACTAGTCTATAGACTACGTCTATAAGGATGGCTGGATAACCTAGTCTACAGGATAGCCTCCTTTATGACAGGGCGCTCGGTACAAATCCGTCTTGATGGCGAAGTGGGACCGATAATAGATATACTCTACGGCCTGCCATAAGGATCATCAATTTCACTAATCCTCTTTATGCTCTATCTAGCACCCCTCTTCCGGCTGGGCAGACCAAAAGCCAGGTTTGGCTATGCGGATGATGCAGCGTTCTTGACAATGTCATCAACCCTAGCAGGAAACTGCCAAAGCCTATCAAGCTTCTTTACAAGAAGCCCTAGACTGGGGCTTGACAGAAGAAATCACTTTTGCACTAGATAAATATAAACTGATACACTTCTCACACTGTAGAGCTGATCAAGGCCCTAGACATACACCTTCTATCTTAGCAGGGCTAGTTATAGTTTTTGAAAATACAGTCCGCCCATATCTACGTTGGCTTGGAGTTCTCTTTGATAAGAAGCTCAGCTTTAAGCATCATGTTAAGAACATGGCCTCAAAGGCCTTAACAGTTGCAAATACTCTGCGTTGCCTTGGAAATACAGTGCGTGGAGTTAACCCTTATTTTATATGGCAGGCCATTGTGGCCTGCGTCCTTGGCAAAGTCTACTTTGGCGCCGAAACCTGGTGGCCAGGCTACTCACACCCCGGTCCCCGTACGGGCTCAATTCTAAACTGGGTTCGAGGACATCTTGATTAAATAGCTAGAGTAATACTAGCTGGAGCAAGAGCAGTTCTTTCTATCTACCGTACAACTCCAACTCCTGTACTCTACCGGGAGTCAGGTCTTCTGTGTCACAGCGGCCACGTGACGACCCCGCCCGATATCGACCTGAAGCGAATCTCATCGAATATCTATACCTCTACTTTCTCTGCCACCGAGGCTCATAATGTTGAAGATACGGCGTATAGCTGGCGTATAGCTAGCGCCTTGGCAAGCGTACGGGGGTTTTAACCCCTGAGACTTCTCGCTGTTTCTTGTATCTATTCAGGCAAGATACTGCTCAATCTACGTCTTGTCTCCTTTCGAGTGCCTTCTTTCCCTGAATTCACAACACATAAAAAGGCTATAAGCCTGTCGATAAGCCAGCTATATATAGCTAATAGAATCCCCTCGAGTCCGGGGGCCCCCCAAGCGATACGTTCTGAGTTCTGACTGCTCTATACTCTTCCCTTCTTTCTCTTTCCTGACCCAGTAGTCGTAGCCTCGTAGGCCTCTGTCGATTCGTCCTAATACATCCCCTTACGCGCTTGACGACTGTCTACCGGCTAGTCGACAGGCGCTTACATCCTGCCAGCAGAGATTGAGCTGGACTATACAGCTACCATTGCCACAGTCCGCCTCCGCCGCCTGGATCCCTACTACCCCCTTCGCAGGAGAGCAGAAAGAATAGTCTGAGATGGGCACCCAAGTAGCCGCTTTGCACGCCGTGTGCTGGCCCTGCCACAATCAGAACAACTGAACCCACTACAACACGCCCCATGGCTTCGTCAGGAGCCACGGGAAGCTGCCCAACGGCGAATCAGAGCGCCTACACAGACCAAGAACAGGCAGCTGCTAGCTTCCGTGATTTCTATGCTTCTCTGCCAGGCACTATAATATGGGTCTTTACAGATGGTTCTAAACTAGCCAATGGAATGGCAGGTGCTGGGTTTGCTTTATATCAATCTGGAAAGCAATTTCTCCAATCCTCCCTCCCTCTTGGCCCAAATAAAGAGGTCTTTGATGCTGAAGCCGAAGCGTCTCTAGCTGGAATTAAAGCAGCTTTAAAACTTCACACAGTTTGCTTTGCAACTAATCTCTAGATTTGCTTAGATAACCTAGAGATAGCCACCCAGCTTCTATCTCCATTCACTGGCTCATCACAAGAGGTCTTTGAATCCTTCAGGGCCCTTGCCTCAACCTGGCTTGCACGGGAGAGATTTATGTATACTGACGGCGGCTCCGTACGGATCCGCTGGGTCCCTAGCCACACGCAAATACCTGAGAACGAAGCAGCTGACCAAGCTGCAAAGAAGGGAGCTGCTATGAATCCTCCTTCTTCAAGCAGGCACTCATATGCCTCGCTAAGACGAAGGGCTAAAACAGATGCTGTAGCCGCTTTTGTAACAGAAATCCCCGCCTTTTGGTCTGCAGTATGACGTTGATGTATGACTTGTCACCATATTGCTTTTCTTACCCGTCCCGTCCCGTCTGTCACATATACGAGCGTTTCCCCCAGATTAATGGGATACAAGCTTTAGTTTCTGTATCTATTGGGTTTTTGATTGAAGTCTTTAATATTATACTTACTGTTTTACTGATTAATCTCTCCTGTCCTAATCCTACCTATTACAACCTACCTCAAGACTTCAAACCCCTTTAGATAGACAAGCAATCGGGTCCATATAGAATTGAGTATCTATCACCAAAATGGCATCCGCTCCTCAGTAGGCTACGTGCTTGTAGCTGATATAGCTTCATTCTGTCCTTCTTCCCCTGCGATCACAGCAAATCGATCGTTGGGTGGTGAACCACGTTAAACGATGTCCTCAGCGTTATCGTATGCGGCCCGCTATACGCACAGGCCTCCGCTCGCTACACACCAATCGCTTACTAACTAAACCCTTAAGCCTGCCTTCGAGCAAGCCTTCAAGCAGGCATTATTCGAGCAAGCCTTTTTGGATCCTAATTAGGAAGGAGACCCCCTCCTCCTCCCCTCTCTAAGGTCTTCGCGCGGCTTCCAAATGTCAGCCGTACCTATCTAACAAAACGCCCCTTCGAGTCATAACCAGTAACGTGGAAGAATATGGGGGCCAAATCAGAAAACCACGCCGTAATTTCCGGACTGAGATCCTGGGAAGGCGTTAGGGTGGCGCCGTCCCCTTAGTGCGAGACTGGGTCGATATTAAATAACTTCCAGCTGAGAACTTCCGATAGCCGTTTGCGAGGCTCTATGGACCTCCAGGCTTGACCCTAGCTTAGCTGCCTTGGCATTATCTTGATATTGGTCATTGCGCCCTCTAGCGCTATAATGGGTCGGAATGGTTTGTCTACTACTATTCGCCACTTTTCTGGTCCATATGCAATCTCTGCCAAGGACCGTTTGGTAGGCTACTAGTTACTAGTTACACGCAATGTCACGTCCAACAGTGGAAGACCCGAGAGGGAATGTGGAGACCCTGCTGGCCCAGGAACTCTCTCCTAATTGGTTAATAACGAGGTCCAGCAACAACGAGCAGCCGCTTGGATTGGAGTCAGCGCTAGTTTAGGGCGGCTATCGGGAGGCCTTCGGTCGACAGCACCAGGTATTATGCTCCTGATATTGAGGATATCCAGTATCAAAAAAAATCCTACGGTAGCAAGACTAAGCGCCTCGCTTGCGCGGTCGTGGTGGTTCCCCTATTTGCGCGTTGAGCCGTCCTGAGCATTAAGCCTGCGGGATCCTTAGTTATTAGGGGTCGGTTATATTATATTCTTGGAACATGACTCTATAGATATGATGGCTGCAAAAAGAATTTCGGCGAAGGAGCTAAGGGCAAAATTAACAATGACTCTGCGGTACAGTACAGCACCATATACGCATTTTTAATACATCGGCCCGTTTACTTGCCGAGCGTTTGCGAGTGCAGTACCACCGACATACCGCCGCTACATTCTACTATATTATCACGACTTAAATGCGAGACATCACTCTAACTCAGATATACCTGAACTGCCAGACTCTAAGGATGGAAGCTCTAAGGATGGAAATGAATAATTGTTTCATATTTGACAAGAAAAACTAGAGGGTACAAGCAGAAATATATAGCGTATTAGCGCCCAACGCGCTGGTTGGCCATTATAAATATATATCTTGCTTCTACCTACGCAGGATGAGCTTGGACGCGCAAACTCCTTTTCTTGAGGTAACTATAATGCTGCGTACTATAGGGTAATGGGACGAGAAAAGTTGCTAGATGAATGAATATATTAAACCTCTTTCTCCCTGCACTAGGGAATTGTGACCAAGTTCAAAGTCTTAATATTTGTTAGGAGCGCGTTCGGGTTCTTAGTTAAACCCAAAGTAGGACCACTGCTTAACTCCCTGAAAAGGATTAGTGGTGCTGCCTCATTGGTGCCAAGATGGGAAAGGGAAAACAAAAGGACCACCAAAGAGAAAAGAGAGGAAATTCTTGTGATACAGGGGATTGAGTTGTATGTGTCCGCGACGTGTTATATCTAAGCGCACGCACGAACACAGAAATACAGCCAATCAGCGGGCGGTTAAATGCAGCGAGAGCACGGTTTCTGTAAAGGATCTACTTGTCAGGGTAGATGGCCTGTCGATTAGGTAGGAAACACTAGGAATCTAAGAGAAGAAATTTATAACAAGAGGTCCATTCTAGTACAAGACTGAATCTTAAGAAATCAGAAGAATTCTATAGTAATTGGAGTATCTTGCTCTCTTATCCCCAGTGATTCTTCCGCATAGCTCCGGCGTTGACATTATGACTTGTTACAAACACTATGAGCTCTGTGTTGGTCCGGGGCGGTCCCACTTAGTAGGGCATTTCGTTACAGTTTCGCAGTTACTAGAGAGTAGGGAGAGAGATAGATAGATCATAGGCGGGTAGATAGCACGAAGGCCATAGAGGCTATAGGGACGGGGCGAAGACCCCAGAGATCAAGAAGATAGCCCAAGTACCAGATAGACAGCTTAGAGGCCACCAACGCAGAGGAGAGCACTAAAAGACCCAGTTGTAAAATGTCCATGCATGATTTACATGATAAGAACATTGAGCCTGTAGAAAACAGTAATATTATTACTAAGGAAATGTACTATAGTGATGAAGGGTTCCCATGAAGACATTCCTATACGGGGCGTACCCTTGGCCTTGTATCACATATTCGCTGGCTACAGCATCGGTGCCAGCGAGCGGGACGTTCCACGTATACGCGTAACCATCCTGAGATTGAGGCGCGACACCGATAGAGGACCACGACCAATCCGCATTGGCTGTGGTTGTCTCGTACCAAGCGCCAGTATATTTATAAAACCCAGGGTAAAAGTCATTGCCTTCGACAAGGTAGTTGACAACCTGGTGCCACTGGACACCTAGAAAATCCACGCCTGCCTTGTCAATTGGCCACCCGTGGATGGGTAGATGAAATCCTACCTTTTCCTCTTGTTTGATGCCGATGAATAGCCGCACAAATGCGTATGGGACCAGGACGTCGACTTTGTAGGTAACAGTGTCGCCATTCTGTGTAAAGCCAACATTGGCGATTGTACCTTTGGCTGGTAGGCTTTTCGTGCTCGCCGAGATCAACTGGGGGCACCTCCACTGCCTGAAGTTAAGATCGTCTGTACCTCAAAGGCGATACTAGAGGTTCCAGGGACGAGCATACTAATTGTAGCTCAGGTCAATGAGGCTGGCAGTTTTAGTATTTGTGCACTGTTCATATAAACCGCGTAGCTAAGAGCATTCTTGACTGATGACCAGGTGAGGGTGACGGAGCTATAGTCTGAAGAGAAGACGACCACATCGCTTGGAAGACCAGTAATGTAGGAGCTAGTAACTTTAGCTGGGTTATTAATAAGAGACATGTCATCTGATACGGCACCTATGACTGCTTGCATATAAGCGTCGTTGGGTAGATTGCTGTAAGGGTTGGGCTGGTCATCATTAGTAACTTCCAGTAACCCTGCATTGCGGCTCAAGACAAGAACAGCAACATTTTCAATCTGATTCTGTGGTACTTTGTAAATGATATGCCATATCTTTCAGGGATTCTTTGGCGTCCAATCATTAGGCACAAATGAGTTTGTATAAGTCTCATAGCTGCTCTTGAATATTAATAATATATTTATAATATCTTCAAAGCATTGAGCTATTGGCGAGCCAGGATTTAGGACTGTATACACCAGGATGTTTCCACTTCGTATAATCATTGATGTATGCATATAGATCAGCGTAGATGTTGTTAGAATCATATTCTAGCTAGTCTTCATCAAAAAAAATACCACCAAGACTACTACAATATAGCTTGTACCACTTGTCGATATCCTGCTCAATTTGCGAAGCCCAGTCTGCGAGGTTACGCGAGCCTAATCGAGTGGTAAATTGCTGTTGACCTACCCCCAGGTAGCCAGTCTGAATGTAATCAATGATCTTTTTGCCTTGACTGGCAGCCTGATCAATAATTGATTTCCAGTTCTTCTCGATCACATAATCCGGACCGTACAGAATGTTAGCGACCAAGACGCTGACCTTGCCAGAGTCGTATGCGAGGAGCCGTTCCCACGAGGCCGGGTCCCCGAGGAGGTTGATGTATGACACAATGGCGATCTGCTGGCCGGCTTCCCCTCCCGAACCTGGATTCGAACCCCCATCTGTCGATCGAAGGGCCTCTATCCAGGTCGACACTTGACTGTTATAGTCATCTGGGTACGCGGAAGCTGGAGCAAATCCGTCAATGCTTAGGGGAGAGCCGACTTCGCTCTCATTTTCATCGTCAGAACAACCTGGGTAGTCTCTACCAGGGGAAGAATCCCAAACCGCAAGATTGTTGGTAGTAGTATTCATGTAAAAGTCGCTGTCTTCTGAAACGAATATGGCGAGTGTACCCGGATATGGTGGCCCGTCGATTTTGTATGTAACAAGGGGTAGGTGAAGATATACATTGTAATTTTTTGACATCACGTACTTGGCCAATGCGTAATATGCCAGATTGTCGGCGTTTTGCTGAACATAGTATCCGGTAGTGCCTATTCCTGTTCCACTACCTTGGTAACGAGCTAATATTTTAGTAAACAAGGTACCGTATGTCTTAGTAGTCAAGGTTTCGTCTTTGTCATCGTCTTTTTTAACACCCATTTTGATGTCAATCGTGAGATCGTGAACACTAGGATTAGGGTCCAGAGAGTTAGCAACTAGATCTAAATGGTATAACTCAGGCTAATTAATTTTGGTTAGTACACTAGATAAATAGAGTCGAGATTTCTAATTCAGCTCACTAAAAATGTTTGTGCCCTGTTATTGTAGTTTGTAAGTCTTAGGTTGTTTAGGCGAACTAGAGTCTTTCTATATATAATTGCATCTGTCAGACTTCTGCGTTTAAAAAAGCCGTCGCAATTGATTATTGGATATTTGGAATCATCTGGGTCAGAGTTCCTCGAATATGCAAGTGGTGTTGGCTTTGGCTTTGGCTTCTCGCCCGGGTTTGGTGGTCTGTAATGCATCAGTAAAGTCACTTTATACTTATTTCAGATCAACAGAACGACAGGGTGGTAGTATGTATTTAAGTTGACATGGATCTTGATCTGGCCGATTCTGGCATCTTTTTAATGAATTATTATATTAAATCTTGATAGTGTGCTAAAAGAGATTTTTGTAGCTATAGATGACCGTTGCCGTATTTGCTAAGATCGCCTGGATTTGAGGTTGCTGGGCTTTGTTCAGCCTGGGGTACCTAGAAACTCCAGTGCAGCTATGTTGTTCTAATCAATATCTGACGCCACTCCTGCAGTGCTGGAGAGCACGATGATAAAGTCAGTCTATTTCTTCTCCAGATAATTTCCAAGAATCAGGACGGGTATGTAGACTAGGGTAAGAGAACAGCTCACGACAAACATAAATATGATGATTACGAGATATTGATTTGGATATCAGCCATGCATCATAATAGGCGTCGTCAATTTTGCCCTTAGCTCCGTCACTAAAGTTTGTTTTACAACCAACATATTTCCAGAGCCACGTTCAAATAATATTATCAGGTGACACAGTGCCAGTTGCGTTGGGAGCATCAGTGCCAGATGGAATCACTCGGTAAGGTGTCTCGTCGTCTGGAGAAACGGGAGGCGGCGCAGCTGAAGTGTAGCATAGCAGCAAGAAGAATATTATAAGAGCTATAGAAAGAACTATGTTGACAAGTTATATAAAATAAACTTTAAAGGAAATCCAACAGTGGAACAAGATAAAACTCAGCTTCGCTTTAGTGTGTATATTGCATGTTGATGTCTAGGATAAGGAGATATTATCATATACTAGCAAGTAACTAAAAAGATAGTACAAGGTCTATAGATTAATATAAAGTAATACTAAGGTACTGTCGGCCGAAGGCCTCCTGATAGCCACCCTAAACTAGCACCCACCCACAGCGCCGCAAACAATCCGTCTGGATCGCTCGGACGGTCCCCAATTTCAAGTTCCCAGCCCCTGTCCACGTCCGACATCAGCCTAATTGAAGTATGCGGATTCACCGCACACCGCAATATTCGAAACACAGCGATTGGAGCAATGATATCAAAAAGTCCCAAGCAGCTGCTCATTACTGCTGGACCTCATATCAACCAATTAGGAGAGAGTTCCTGGACCAGCAGGGTCTCTGCATTCCCTCTCAGGGTCTTCCTCTGTTGGACGTGGCAAAGATCGCATATGGACCAGAAAAGTGGCAAATAGTAGTAAACAATCTATTCCGACCCATTATAGCGCTAGAGGGCATGATAATTAATATCAAGATAATGCCAAGGCAGCTAAGCTGGGGTCAAGCCTGGAGATCCATAGAGCCTCGTGAATAGCTGTCGGAAGTTCTCGGCTGGAAATTATTTGATATCGACCCAGTCTCGCACCAAGGAGATGGCGCCACCCTAACATCTTCTCAGGATCTCAGTTCGGAAATTATGGCGTGGTTTTATGATTTGGCCCCGTATTTCTCCACCGGCTGGTCATGGCTCGAAGGGCGCTTTGTTAGACGGGTACGGCTGATATTTGGAAGCCGCGCGAAGACCTTAAGAGGGGAAGAAGGAGGAGGGAGGGGATCTCCTTCCTAATTAGGATCCAAAAGGCTCAGGTTACATGATGATGATGATGATATTTAACGGCCGTGGTTCACCGCCGAGGCATGTGACCCACCATCCCCGATTGGGGCAAAGGCCGCCAGGGGGTAAGCCCTGGGTGTCTCTAACTAGCTGCTGGTTCTAGTTCTATGTACATGTAGGGGACTTTGGCGCGTTTACATAGCTGCCGCAGTCAAAAAAGAAGAGGGCCTGCAGTATCAGGTAAAGAGATAATGCCAGCTGCATGGGTCCGCCTACACCCCATGACCGATTCTGCCTCCACTGCGTATTTTTTTTTTTTT